>CM035425.1:101608666-101618666 GCA_020310875.1 Ceratopteris richardii | reverse complement strand
AGATCCTACAATTCATCACCATGCAACATTTATGGATTGTCTAACCATACCACAGATGAGTGCTACAGAAATTATAAGAATCAGAGAGGAAGAGGCCATCAAAGAGGTGGATACTCTCAAGGTAGAGGCAGATTCAACCAACACCAAAGCTACAATGGATACAACAATCAGTACAACAACAATTACAACCACAACCACAATGGTAACTTCCAAGGTGGATACAGAAATAGAAAGGACTACAACAACTATACAGAGGAGCAAGATGACTCCCTATTGATCATGAATATGACCTCCAAGACAGGTACAAATGATGATCATTTATTTTATATTGATTCAGGGTGTTCTAACCATGTAGCTGGTAATGTGGCACTACTTTCTGATTTGGAGGAACCCAAGGGCAAACATCAAGTACAGACAGGTGATGATACTAAACATTCTGTTGTAAAGGTTGGTAATGTAAAGACTAGTGATGGTAATCAGAACTTTTTGAGCAGAGTGCTTTATGTCCCAACAATTACCAAGAACTTAATGAGTGTAGGTCAGATTGTGGAAAAAGGTTTACAGATCAGGTTCAATCAACATGGAGCATATGTGGAGGACCCAAGACATGGATTCAGAAGAATAGCCAAGGGAGAAAAATCAGGTAGATTGTTTACTTTTGAGCTAGAAGACACCAAAAATATTGCTTTATACAATTACAAGGATCAAACACTTTCAGAATTAGAAATATGGCACAAAAGGTTGGGTCACATAGGTGAAAGAACCCTAAAGCAAATGAGCAGGGATCAATGTGTGCTTGGGATACCTAATGTATCCAAGCAACACATGATTTACAAGTGTGGAGCTTGTCAATTTGGTAAGTCACACAGGTTGCCTTACTCAAGGAAAGGTTTCATGCATGAAGACTACCTAGACTTGGTACACACAGATTTTTGGGGACCTAGCAAGGACCCTTCCATTTCAGGATCAAGGTATTATGTGTCCTTCATTGATGAATATAGCAGATGGACTGTCTTATACTTTATGAAGCATAAAGGTGAAGTATTTATTTGTTTCAAGAAGTATCTTGCACTTGTTGAAAACCAAACAGGTAGAAACTTGAAAAGGCTAAGGTCAGATGGAGGAGGAGAATACTTCTCCAATGAATTTGAAGACTTCTTGCAGGAAAGAGGCATCAAGAGGGAGATAACCACAAGGTACTCACCTAAACAAAATGGGGTAGCTGAAAGAAGGAATAGACTCATTGTTGAAACAACTAGGTCTATGCTTAATGAAAAGAAAGTACCAAATTATCTTTGGGCAGAGAGTGTATCTACTGCCACATATCTCATTAATAGGTTGCCATCAAAGTCACTTGATGGAATGACACCTTATGAAGCTTGGCATGGTAAGAGACCATCATTGGATCATTGCAAAATCTTTGGTTGTGTTGCATATGTGCATATTCCCTCGCAGGTAAGGGGAAAGCTGATGGAGAGTGTTAATCTCCAAAAGAATAACTTATTCTTGTGATTAGAGCACCTCTATACCAAGAATAAGTCAAAACTTTCCACTCATTTTGAGGATCAACTACTAATTACCAAAAGATTAACAAATCTGTGAAGAAGATGATACACAGAAAAGTCTGCTGCATTGTTCATTCACATTGACCTATCAAATCTGTAAAGTTTTTGATGAAACTTTGTACGAATCATCTCCTAGAGATTGCGCATCTACTCCAAGTTGAATCACTTCAAAAGGTTAAGTATAACTTGAGAAATTGATTTCACAAGTTACCTATGTCAGAAACTGTCATCCAAAACAGTCGACTTTACACCTGTAACTTTTAAGACTTGGTTCTCCTTGAATAGAACCCGTTTTACAAAATGCTTCTAGACATGAGTAGCTTATCTTCCAACTTAAAGATTAAGCCCTCACTCATGCAAAACTTTAAACTGTGCTAGGAGAAATGACCAAAACATTGACTTCGAAAACTGCGCCTGTTTTAGGAACCAGTGAACACACTTCACATATGAATGTTCCTACACTTAATTCACTCAGCTTGATTACAATTGGAAGCTAAAACTTTGCACAGAGGTCAAGCAACTCTCAACTTAGACTTGTACAAAAGCATTTCACAATTGATCTACTGTAGAAGGAGAACACGCAGAAACATCGGGCGCAAAACTTTTCATTTACTCAGAGAAATTACAACTGAGTGATGAGAGCTAACTCAACTAACTTTTTCTCTATCACATGACTTCTAACTTCCTCATTCTTGGCTTATAACTATTGTCACATATGCTCTCATTCATGCCCCGACTTTTCTCAAAGTATTTATAGATAATTTGTACATGATTCTTACTGAACAAAAGATCTAAGTCATCTATGACTATGCTAATGTACATATGTGTACACTTCTCTTGTCCTCTGAATGTAATCTTCTTCCATACTTTAGGAATTGATTCTTCCTTCATCATTTGATCTTTCAAGCCTTCAATTGGTGATTGGTCTGCACCAACAGCTCCCCCTCAATCATCAATTGAGGTTTTCTCTGTCTTCTTTATACTTGCCATATCTTTGAACCTTTGTAACTTAGGTCCATCCAGACTCTTTGTCATCATATCTGCCACTTGTTCTTTTGTTGGAGTGTACATCACTTCAATCTCTTTATCAAGTACCTTTTCCCTCAAAAAATGATACTGAATCTCTATATGCTTAGTCCTGGCATGAAAAACAGGGTTAGCTGCCAAATACAAAGAACTCATATTGTCTCCAAAAATTATTGGAGTACTATGATTAGTCTCAAAACTTTTCATCAAGGTCTTCAACCATATCACTTCCTTTGCAGCTTCTACCATTCCCTTATACTCAGCTTCTGTAGATGATAAAGCAACTGTATGTTGCTTCTTTGAACACCAAGAAACTAACTTATCTCCAACATAACATAGATATCCATGAGTAGACCTTCTATCATCTGAGTCACCTGCCCAATCTACATCACTAAACACTTTGATTCTTGTGTCAGAAGTGAAACCATAGTACAAACCTTCAGTTAGGGTTCCCTTGATATATCTGAGTACCCTTTGGGCTGCAATCCAATGAGTCTTCTTTGGACAATGCATGAATTGTGACAACACACCTACTGCATATGATAGATCTGGCCTTGTCAAGGTAGCATAGATTAGACTACCTACCAAACTCTGATATTTCTTCATGTCATTGAATTCTTCACCTCCATACCTGCTTAATTTATGATTTACCTCCAATGGTGTGGTTGAGGTCCTGCAATCTTCCATGTTAAACTTGACTAGAAGATTCTTCAAGTATCTCTCTTGTGAAACATATACTCCATGTTGAGTATACACAATCTGCATTCCTAGAAAATAAGATAAGTTTCCCAAGTCACTTATCTTAAACTCCTTCTCTATTTGTCTTTTGAGTTCATTGATTCCTTGAGCATCTGTTCCTGTAACAATAATATCATCAACATAAATGCACATGTAAATGTATCCATTTTCACTTGCCTTCACTAGCAAGCTACTATCTGCCTTTGATGCTTGAAAACCACATTCATTCAAGAACTTGACCAATCTGTAATTCCAAGCTCTTGGGGCTTGCTTCAACCCATATAAAGCTCTTTTGAGCTTACACACATAATCTGATCCAATTGATTCCATGAAGCCTTCTGGTTGCTCCATATATACTTCATCTGCAATGTAGCCATTTAGAAAAGCATTTTTCACATCCAATTGTGATAATTTCCATCCTTTGCAAGCAGCAATAGCAATCAATGTCCTAATTGTAGACATCTTAGCAACAGGACTAAAGGTTTCATCATAATCTACCCCATAAGTTTGGGCATAACCTTTGACCACAAGTCTAGCCTTATATCTAGACACCTTACCATCTGCAAACCTCTTTGTTTTATATACCCACTTGCATCCAATGACCTTCTGATTCTTTGGTCTTGGTACTAGTTCCCAAGTTTCATTTTCAAGTAGAGCATCATACTCTTCTTGCATTGCCTTCTCCCAATTCTGTTTACCTTTGGCTTCTTCATAAGTGGTTGGATCTTATTCTGTTTTAACAATGTAGGCATAATCTTTTGTTGTTAGGAAAGATGTATCATAACTATACCTTATAGGTTCTTTCCTTTCCCTTGTAGATCTTCTGATTTCTGCACTTCTTGAAGTTTCAGCCTCATTTGATTCTGGATCAAATCTTGGCCCTTCTTCTACATAATCCTGCACTCTACATCTAGAGTCAACTTCATCAACAATTTCTTCACATACTTTTACCTTTGCCTTTCCTTTCCTTTGTATTTCTTCAACACCTGTATACTCATTTGGTGATCCTGTATACCACATGTTTTGCTCATCAAATGTTACATCTTTAGTAACAAGAAATTGCTTTGTGGATGGACTCCACAATCTGTAACCCATCTGTCTATCATCATATCCAATAAACACATACTTCTCTGCTTTTGGTTCTAGCTTATGTCTTAATTGTGAAGGAACATAAGCATATGCAATACATCCAAATACTTTACAATGATCAAGACTAGGCTTCTTACCCCACCATGCTTCATAAGGGGTTCCTCCATCCAAAGCTTTGCAAGGCAACCTATTCACAAGGTATGTTGCAGTGTTAATGGCTTCTGCCCATAAGTAATTTGGACAATTCTTTTCCTTCATCATGGCTCTTGCAAACTCTACAAGAGTCCTATTCCTCCTTTCTGCTACTCCATTCTGTTGAGGGGAGTACCTGCAAGTTACTTCTCTTTTGATACCTGCATTCCACAAATAATCATCAAACTCTTTTGAGAAATACTCTCCCCCTCCATCTGATCTTAGTCTCTTGAGTTTTTGTCCTGTGATCCTTTCTGCATAAGCATGAAAATGTTTGAATGTCTTGAAAACTTCTGATTTATCCTTGATTACATACAAAGTAATCCACCTGGTTGCATCATCAACAAACAACACATAATATCTGGATCCATTTATGCTATAGTCCTTTGAGGGACCCCATACATCTGTATGAACCAATTCAAGCATATTTGAATACTTGTACCCTGATTTGTTGTAAGAACTCTTATGTGCTTTACCTAATTGACAAGCTTCACACTTGTACACCATATGTTGCCCTTCAATGTTTGGCAATCCAAGCACCACCTGATTCTTTGACATCTCCTTTATAGCTCTCTCATTGAAATGACCTAGCCTCTTATGCCATAGGTCTAATTCAGACACCTTTTGACCTCCATAGGTAAACAATGCATGTCCCACATTACCTTGGACTTTGAGAGTGAACAATCTTCCTTCCTTTTTAGCTTGCTCAGAAGTGTACTTCCACTCTTTGTCTTCACTGATCCAATGCTCTCCACTTTATGTTTGGTATTGTCACCTGTTTGAACTGTATGTCCATTCACCCTTGCTTCCATATCAGTCATCAAAGATAGATTCCCACTCAGATGGTTGCTGCACCCTGAGTCAATATAAAACACTCTTTGATCTTCTCCCATTGATTCATGAGTTGCATTCAAGATAAGAGTCATATCATCCTTCTGATCTGATGCATAATTGTAATAATTATTGTTGTAGGACTGAGATTGGAAGTTTCTTCCACCTCCTCTACCATATGATGTCCTACCACCTCTTCCTCTGAAGTTGCCTCTTTGGTTTCTGCCTCCTCTACCTCTTTGACTATAATTCTGATTATTGCTTCCACCATTTTGATTGTTATACCAACAATCATTTGCCAAATGATTTGTTCTGCCACAAATCCAACAAGCTTTAGCATTATCTTTGTTCTTACCTCCTCTTCCTTTACCTCTGAAATTTGTCTTCCCTTTTGTGAAGTTAGCTTGATTTGAATTCCCTTCATCATCATTTGATTGCTTTCCCTTGCCATTCTTTTTCTTGTCTTTGGAGTACATAGCTTGACTTTTACTTCTATCATTGTCTCCTTTAAGATCCTGCTCAAAGGTTAGCATATGTCCTAGCAATTGATTAAGGTCAGGAGTAAAGTGATCAAGTGACAACTCTATGGACAATATAAAAGGCTTCCACTTCTCATCACCTCTTAGACCTGTAAGTATTTGTCTTACCAACTTTTCTTCTTCAATATCTTCATCCACTGCTCCCAAGCTATCTGCAATATCTTTCATCCTTGCCACATAATCTGAAATTGATTGTGAGCTCTTCTTCTTGAAGGTTGTGAACTCAGCCCATAGTGAGGACTTCCTAGACTTAGTTGTATTTTGGAAATGCTCTTCCAAGGCATTCCAAACATCTGTGGCACTTTCCAAACCTCTGATGTGAGGTAAAAGATAATCATTTACAGCCATGTAGATGATACTCCTTGCTTGAGCATCCTTTCTCATCCAAGTCTTCAACATTGCAAGTTCTTCCCTAGTAGGAATACTTGGATCTGCAAACTCTGGTTTTTCTTCATCTCCTGTAATAAATGATATAAGATCTTTGCTCATGAGGTGTGCTTCCATCCTCATGGACCATGCTGGATAGTTCTCCCTATCTAGCTTATCAATCTGCAAGCTTTCTCCCATCTTGTGTCCACCTGTGTATTGAAATCTTCAAGCTTTACAAACAATATATGTACCTTTACTTCGAATTGGACTCCTTTTGCCTTTCTTGATGTCAAATAGTCTTCTCCTCAAGCTTTGACTCCAAGCTTTCACTTCTTAGTCCTTCAAGTGTTGAATTTCTTGAATCTGCAGCAGTCGGGATCCTCCTTTCTTCAAATTGATGTCTCCTGCTCTGATACCACTGATGGAGAGTGTTAATCTCCAAAAGAATAACTTATTCTTGTGATTAGAGCACCTCTATACCAAGAATAAGTCAAAACTTTCCACTCATTTTGAGGATCAACTACTAATTACCAAAAGATTAACAAATCTGTGAAGAAGATGATACACAGAAAAGTCTGCTGCATTGTTCATTCACATTGACCTATCAAATCTGTAAAGTTTTTTATGAAACTTTGTACGAATCATCTCCTAGAGATTGCGCATCTACTCCAAGTTGAATCACTTCAAAAGGTTAAGTATAACTTGAGAAATTGATTTCACAAGTTACCTATGTCAGAAACTGTCATCCAAAACAGTCGACTTTACACCTGTAACTTTTAAGACTTGGTTCTCCTTGAATAGAGCCCGTTTTACAAAATGCTTCTAGACATGAGTAGCTTATCTTCCAACTTAAAGATTAAGTCCTCATTCATGCAAAACTTTAAATTGTGCTAGGAGAAATGACCAAAACATTGACTTCGAAAACTGCGCCTGTTTTAGGAACCAGTGAACACACTTCACATATGAATGTTCCTACACTTAATTCACTCAGCCTGATTACAATTGGAAGCTAAAACTTTGCACAGAGGTCAAGCAACTCTCAACTTAGACTTGTACAAAAGCATTTCACAATTGATCTACTGTAGAAGGAGAACACGCAGAAACATCGGGCGCAAAACTTTTCATTTACTCAGAGAAATTACAACTGAGTGATGAGAGCTAACTCAACTAACTTTTTCTCTATCACATGACTTCTAACTTCCTCATTCTTGGCTTCTAACTATTGTCACATATGCTCTCATTCATGCCCCGACTTTTCTCAAAGTATTTATAGATAATTTGTACATGATTCTTACTGAACAAAAGATCTAAGTCATCTATGACTATGCTAATGTACATATGTGTACACTTCTCTTGTCCTCTGAATGTAATCTTCTTCCATACTTTAGGAATTGATTCTTCCTTCATCATTTGATCTTTCAAGCCTTCAATTGGTGATTGGTCTGCACCAACAAAAGCTAGATCCTAAAGCTGAAAAATGTATCTTCATTGGTTATGACTTGAACCAGAAAGGGTACAGATTCTACAACCCCTCAAACAAAGGTTTCAAGGTAAGCAGAGATGTCATCTTTGATGAGAATGACTCATGGTATGAGAATGAATGCAGGAAGGTTAGTCTACCTTATGACATGGAAGAAGACTTCCCAAAACTCACCAAGGAGGAACCAATCCAGAAAGAAGACTCAAGCTCAGATGATGATGACACAATCAACCTTGAGGAATTCAAGGCATGGAAGTCCAAAGGAAAGATGAAGATGAAGAAGCTAGAGGACATACCAGAATCCTCAACTTAAGCTATGAGAAGATCTCAGAGAGAAAGTAAGAAGCCTATCAGATATGGGTATGACACTTCTCTTGTAACTAAGCATTCTGTATATCTTGCAAAGGATTTGTTGAATGAAGAACCAGGTACATATGAAGAGGCAATCACAAAACCAGAATGGAAAGAAGCTATGGATGAAGAAATAGAAGCTCTCAAGGAAAGTGACACATGGGACTTGGTACCCAAGAAGGACTCTATGAAGGTGATAGGATCTAGATGGATCTACAAACTCAAAAGGAACTCTGATGGAACCATTAACAGGTACAAAGCTAGGTTGGTAGCCAAGGGTTTTGCACAAACCCAAGGCATTGATTATGAGGAGACATTTTCTCCTGTGGCCAAGATGCCAACAATCAGAATTTTAGTGAGTGTAGCTGCATCCAAGAATTGGAACATGTACCAATTAGATGTCAAGAATGCTTTCTTGAATGGATGGATATCTGAAGAAGTTTACATGTCACAACCACCTGGCTATGAAGATCCCAAGAAGGTAAATTATGTTTGTAAATTGAAGAAGGCTCTATATGGTTTAAAGCAGGCACCTAGAGCATGGAATTACAGGTTGACAACATATCTCCAAGACCAAGGATTTGTGATGAGTAAAGCAGACACTTCTCTATTCATAAAGAGGAGTAGTACAGAGGTAATCTACTTGTGTGTTTATGTTGATGACATCATCATTACAGGCAATGATGTCAGTGGGATTAGACACATCAAAGGACAGATGATGAAGGAATTCAAGATCAATGATCTTGGATTACTAAAGTACTTCTTAAGTCTTGAATTGATTTATACAAATTCAGGTATCTTTATCACTCAAAAGAAGTATGTACAGGATATGGTCAAGAAGTTTAATTTGCAGGATGCTAAAGTCTCAAGCACTCCTATGGAGGTCAACCTAAAGCTTAGTGCTCATGAAGGGGATGAAGTCCAAGACATTACAGGATACCAAAGTATGGTAGGCAGTTTAAATTATGCTACCTTGACTAGAATTGACATAGCATATGGAGTAAGTGTGCTAAGTCAATTCATGCACAAACCAAGGGTACCTCACCTAGAGGCAGCAAAGAAGATCTTGAAGTACCTAAAGGGAACTCAAAACCATGGTTTGTACTTTCCTTATACATCAGATATTGACATTAAAGTATATTCAGATGCAGATTGGGCAGGATGCAAGGATGATAGGAGAAGCACATCAGGATACATATGTTTTGCAGGTGATAAACCTATTTCTTGGTTAGCCAAGAAACAACCTACAGTAGCTTTGTCATCTACTGAAGCAGAGTATAGAGGGCTAGCCAATGCCACTCAAGAAGCTATTTGGTTAAAACTTTTGTATATAGAGTTAGGCCTATACACAAGGCCTCCAATTATCTTTGGTGACAACACAAGTTCACTTCACCTTGCAGCAAATCCAATATATCATGCTAGGACAAAATTCATAGAGGTTCACTACCACTCTGTGAGAGAGAAGTTGCTTAGCAAAGACATTCAGTTGACTTATGTGTCCACTAATATGCAATGTGCAGATTTACTCACTAAAGCTTTGGATGGAAACAAGTTATGCAGATTTAAATCCATGATTGGATTGCAAGATGTGATTGAAGATTGAAGATGAAGACTTAAGCCAAAGTGTTTGGCTTGAGGGGGAGCTGTTGGTGCAATTCAAGCAATCACACTTGGCTTGGACATTTGATTTGAAGACTCTACATAAGTGAAGACCCATAGGAACTTATGCTTAAAGTTTCTTACCATTTTACCCATTGTAAAAGTCTAAATTGACTTGGCATATGTAATCACACCTGCTTGATAGATTCGTGGAAAACTAG
>CM035425.1:101571166-101573666 GCA_020310875.1 Ceratopteris richardii | reverse complement strand
AGTTATTCTTTTGGAGATTAACACTCTCCATCATCATCAACATAAACACACAAGTAGATTACCTCTGTACTACTCCTCTTAATGAATAGAGAAGTGTCTGCTTTACTCATCACAAATCCTTGGTCTTGGAGATATGTTGTCAACCTGTAATTCCATGCTCTGGGTGCCTGCTTTAAGCCATATAGAGCCTTCTTTAGTTTACAAACATAGTTTACCTTCTTGGGATCTTCATAGCCAGGTGGTTGTGACATGTATACTTCTTCAGATATCCATCCATTTAAGAAAGCATTCTTGACATCTAATTGGTACATGTTCCAATTCTTGGATGCATCTACACTCACCAAAATTCTGATTGTGGGCATCATAGCCACAGGAGAAAATGTCTCCTCATAATCAATGCCTTGGGTTTGTGCAAAACCCTTGGCTACCAACCTAGCTTTGTATCTGTTGATTGTTCCATCAGAGTTTCTCTTTAGCTTGTAGATCCATCTAGATCCTATCACCTTCATAGAGTCCTTCTTGGGTACCAAGTCCCATGTATCACTCTCCTTGAGAGCCTCTATTTCTTCATCCATAGCTTCTTTCCATTCTGGTTTGGTGATTGCTTCCTCATATGAACCTGGTTCTTCATTCAATAGATCCTTTGCAAGATATACAGAATGCTTAGTTACAAGAGAAGTGTCATACCCATATCTGATAGGCTTCTTACTTTCTCTCTGAGATCTCCTCATAGCTTGAGTTGAGGATTCTGGTATATCCTCTAGCTTCTTTATTTTCACCTTTCCTTTGGACTTCCATGCCTTGAATTCCTCAAGGTTAATTGTGTCATCATCATCTGAGCTTGAGTCTTCTTTCTGGATTGGTTCTTCCTTGGTGAGCTTTGGGAAGTCTTCTTCCATGTCATAAGGTAGACTAACCTTCCTGCATTCATTCTCATACCATGAGTCATTCTCATCAAAGATGACGTCTCTGCTTACCTTGAAACCTTTGTTTGAGGGGTTGTAGAATCTGTACCCTTTCTGGTTCAAATCATAACCAATGAAGATACATTTTTCAGCTTTAGGGTCTAACTTTCCCCTTACTTGTGAGGGAATATGCACATATGCAACACAGCCAAAGATTTTGCAATGATCCAATGATGGTCTCTTACCATGCCAAGCTTCATAAGGTGTCATTCCATCAAGTGACTTTGATGGCAACCTGTTAATGAGATATGTGATAGTAGATACACTCTCTGCCCAAAGATAATTTGGCAACTTCTTTTCATTAAGCATAGACCTAGCTGTTTCAACAATGAGTCTATTCCTTCTTTCAGCTACCCCATTTTGTTCAGGTGAGTACCTTGTGGTTATCTCCCTTTTGATGCCTCTTTCCTGCAAGAAATCTTCAAATTCATTGGAGAAGTATTCACATCCTCCATCTGACCTTAGCCTCTTCAAGTTTCTACCTGTTTGGTTTTCAACAAGTGCAAGATACCTCTTGAAACAATTAAATACTTCATCTTTATGCTTCATAAAGTATAAGACAGTCCATCTGCTATAATCATCAATGAAGGACACATAATACCTTGATCCTGAAATGGAAGGGTCCTTGCTAGGTCCCCAAACATCTGTATGTACCAAGTCTAGGTAGTCTTCATGCATGAAACCTTTCCTTGAATAAGGCAACCTGTGTGACTTACCAAACTGACAAGCTCCACACTTGTAAATCATGTGTTGCTTGGATACATTGGGTATCCCAAGCACACATTGATCCCTACTCATTTGCTTTAGGGTTCTTTCACCTATGTGACCTAACCTTTTGTGCCATATTTCTAACTCTGAAAGTGTTTGATCCTTGTAATTGTATAAAGCAATGTTTTTGGTATCTTCTAGCTCAAAAGTAAACAATCTACCTGATTTTTCTCCCTTGGCTATCCTTCTGAATCCATGTCTTGGGTCCTCCACATATGCTCCATGTTGATTGAACCTGACCTGTAAACCCTTCTCCACAATCTGACCTACACTCATTAGGTTTTTGGTGATAGTTGGGACATAAAGCACTCTGCTCAATAAGTTCTGATTACCATCACTAGTCTTTACATTACCAATCTTTATAACAGAATGTTTAGTATCATCACCTGTCTGCACTTGATGTTTGCCTTTGGGTTCTTCCAAATCAGAAAGTAGTGCCACATTACCAACTACATGGTTAGAACACCCTGAATCAATATAAACTAAATGATCATCATTTGTACCTGCCTTGGAGGTCATATTCATGATCAATAGGGAGTCATCTTGCTCCTCTGTGTAATTGTTGTAGTCCTTCCTATTTCTGAATCCACCTTGGTAGTTACCATTGTGGTTGTGGTTGTAATTGTTGTTGTACTGCTTGTTGTATCCATTGTAGCCTTGGTGTTGGTTGAATCTGCCTCTACCTTGAGAGTATCCACTTCTTTGATGGCCTTTTCCTCTCTGATTTTTATAGTTCCTGTAGCACTCATCTGTAGTGTGATTGGACA
>CM035425.1:101548666-101561166 GCA_020310875.1 Ceratopteris richardii | reverse complement strand
GACTGCGGTTTGAGTTTACTGAAAAAATTCCACTAGAACTTCATCGAACTGTCACCAGACTGTCACCGTAGTTATACCGGAATCTTACCGGAATCAACTCCTATTCTGTTTGTACTTACTTCAAGTGAGTATACAAGAAGTAAGGAAGTGATGCGTGAACTTCCTGATGGAGAGTGTTAATCTCCAAAAGAATAACTTATTCTTGTGATTAGAGCACCTCTATACCAAGAATAAGTCAAAACTTTCCACTCATTTTGAGGATCAACTACTAATTACCAAAAGATTAACAAATCTGTGAAGAAGATGAAACGCAGAAAAATCTGTTGCACTATTTCTCCACATTGACCTATCAAACGTGTAAAGTTTTTGATGAAACTTTGTACGAAGTATCTCCTAGAGATTGCGCATCTACTCCAAGTTAAATCTCTTCAAAAGGTTAAGTATAACTTGAGAAATTGATTTCACAAGTTACCTATGTCAGAAACTGTCATCCAAAACAGTCGACTTTACACCTGTAACTTTTAGACTTGGTTCTCCTTGAATAGAACCCGTTTTACAAAATGCTTCTAGACATAAGTAGCTTATCTTCCAACTTAAAGATTAAGCCCTCACACATGCAAAACTTTAAACTGTGCTAGGAGAAATGACCAAAACATTGACTTCAAAATCTACGCCTGTTTTAGGAACCAGTGAACACACTTCACGTATGAATGTTCCTACACTTAATTCACTCAGCCTGATTACAATTGGAAGCTAAAACTTTGCACAGAGGTCAAGCAACTCTCAACTTAGACTTGTACAAAAGCATTTCACAATTGATCTACTGTAGAAGGAGAACACGCAGAAACATCGGGCGCAAAACTTTTCATTTACTCAGAGAAATTACAACTGAGTGATGAGAGCTAACTCAACTAACTTTTTCTCTATCACATGACTTCTAACTTCCTCATTCTTGGCTTCTAACTATTGTCACATATGCTCTCATTCATGCCCCGACTTTTCTCAAAGTATTTATAGATAATTTGTACATGATTCTTACTGAACAAAAGATCTAAGTCATCTATGACTATGCTAATGTACATATGTGTACACTTCTCTTGTCCTCTGAATGTAATCTTCTTCCACACTTTAGGAATTGATTCTTCCTTCATCATTTGATCTTTCAAGCCTTCAATTGGTGATTGGTCTGCACCAACAGCTCCCCCTCAATCATCAATTGAGGTTTTCTCTGTCTTCTTTATACTTGCCATATCTTTGAACCTTTGTAACTTAGGTCCATCCGGACTCTTTGTCATCATATCTACCACTTGTTCTTTTGTTGGAGTGTACATCACTTCAATCTCTTTATCAAGTACCTTTTCCCTCAAGAAATGATACTGAATCTCTATATGCTTAGTCCTGGCATGAAAAACAGGGTTAGCTGCCAAATACAAAGAACTCATATTGTCTCCAAAAATTATTGGAGTACTATGATTAGTCTCAAAACTTTTCATCAAAGTCTTCAACCATATCACTTCCTTTGCAGCTTCTACCATTCCCTTATACTCAGCTTCTGTAGATGATAAAGCAACTGTATGTTGCTTCTTTGAACACCAAGAAACTAACTTATCTCCAACATAACATAGATATCCATGAGTAGACCTTCTATCATCTGAGTCACCTGCCCAATCTGCATCACTAAACACTTTGATTCTTGTGTCAGAAGTGAAACCATAGTACAAACCTTCACTTAGGGTTCCCTTGATATATCTGAGTACCCTTTGGGCTGCAATCCAATGAGTCTTCTTTGGACAATGCATGAATTGTGACAACACACCTACTGCATATGATAGATCTGGCCTTGTCAAGGTAGCATAGATTAGACTACCTACCAAACTCTGATATTTCTTCATGTCATTGAATTCTTCACCTCCATACCTGCTTAATTTATGATTTACCTCCAATGGTGTGGTTGAGGTCCTGCAATCTTCCATGTTAAACTTGACTAGAAGATTCTTCAAGTATCTCTCTTGTGAAACATATACTCCATGTTGAGTATACACAATCTGCATTCCTAGAAAATAAGATAAGTTTCCCAAGTCACTTATCTTAAACTCCTTCTCTATTTGTCTTTTGAGTTCATTGATTCCTTGAGCATCTGTTCCTGTAACAATAATATCATCAACATAAATGCACATGTAAATGTATCCATTTTCACTTGCCTTCACTAGCAAGCTACTATCTGCCTTTGATGCTTGAAAACCACATTCATTCAAGAACTTGACCAATCTGTAATTCCAAGCTCTTGGGGCTTGCTTCAACCCATATAAAGCTCTTTTGAGCTTACACACATAATCTGATCCAATTGATTCCATGAAGCCTTCTGGTTGCTCCATATATACTTCATCTGCAATGTAACCATTTAGAAAAGCATTTTTCACATCCAATTGTGATAATTTCCATCCTTTGCAAGCAGCAATAGCAATCAATGTCCTAATTGTAGACATCTTAGCAACAGGACTAAAGGTTTCATCATAATCTACCCCATAAGTTTGGGCATAACCTTTGACCACAAGTCTAGCCTTATATCTAGACACCTTACCATCTGCAAACCTCTTTGTTTTATATACCCACTTGCATCCAATGACCTTCTGATTCTTTGGTCTTGGTACTAATTCCCAAGTTTCATTTTCAAGTAGAGCATCATACTCTTCTTGCATTGCCTTCTCCCAATTCTGTTTACCTTTGGCTTCTTCATAAGTGGTTGGATCTTCTTCTGTTTTAACAATGTAGGCATAATCTTTTGTTGTTAGGAAAGATGTATCATAACTATACCTTATAGGTTCTTTCCTTTCCCTTGTAGATCTTCTGATTTCTGCACTTCTTGAAGTTTCAGCCTCATTTGATTCTGGATCAAATCTTGGCCCTTCTTCTACATAATCCTGCACTCTACATCTAGAGTCAACTTCATCAACAATTTCTTCACATACTTTTACCTTTGCCTTTCCTTTCCTTTGTATTTCTTCAACACCTGTATACTCATTTGGTGATCCTGTATACCACATGTTTTGCTCATCAAATGTTACATCTTTAGTAACAAGAAATTGCTTTGTGGATGGACTCCACAATCTGTAACCCATCTGTCTATCATCATATCCAATAAACACATACTTCTCTGCTTTTGGTTCTAGCTTATGTCTTAATTGTGAAGGAACATAAGCATATGCAATACATCCAAATACTTTACAATGATCAAGACTAGGCTTCTTACCCCACCATGCTTCATAAGGGGTTCCTCCATCCAAAGCTTTGCAAGGCAACCTATTCACAAGGTATGTTGCAGTGTTAATGGCTTCTGCCCATAAGTAATTTGGACAATTCTTTTCCTTCATCATGGCTCTTGCAAACTCTACAAGAGTCCTATTCCTCCTTTCTGCTACTCCATTCTGTTGAGGGGAGTACCTGCAAGTTACTTCTCTTTTGATACCTGCATTCCACAAATAATCATCAAACTCTTTTGAGAAATACTCTCCCCCTCCATCTGATCTTAGCCTCTTTAGCTTTTGTCCTGTGATCCTTTCTGCATAAGCATGAAAATGTTTGAATGTCTTGAAAACTTCTGATTTATCCTTGATTACATATAAAGTAATCCACCTGGTTGCATCATCAACAAACAACACATAATATCTGGATCCATTTATGCTATAGTCCTTTGAGGGACCCCATACATCTGTATGAACCAATTCAAGCATATTTGAATACTTGTACCCTGATTTGTTGTAAGAACTCTTATGTGCTTTACCTAATTGACAAGCTTCACACTTGTACACCATATGTTGCCCTTCAATGTTTGGCAATCCAAGCACCACCTGATTCTTTGACATCTCCTTTATAGCTCTCTCATTGAAATGACCTAGCCTCTTATGCCATAGGTCTAATTCAGACACCTTTTGACCTCCATAGGTAAACAATGCATGTCCCACATTACCTTGGACTTTGAGAGTGAACAATCTTCCTTCCTTTTTACCTGCAATTATGGTTCTATATCCCTGATTTGGATCTTGTACATAAACACCATCATTTGTGAATCTTACCTCATATCCTTTCTCCACAATTTGCCCTACACTTATCAAATTTTTAGGAATAGTAGGAACATAAAGTACCTTGCTCAGAAGTGTACTTCCACTCTTTGTCTTCACTGATCCAATGCTCTCCACTTTATGTTTGGTATTGTCACCTGTTTGAACTGTATGTCCATTCACCCTTGCTTCCATATCAGTCATCAAAGATAGATTCCCACTCAGATGGTTGCTGCACCCTGAGTCAATATAAAACACTCTTTGATCTTCTCCCATTGATTCATGAGTTGCATTCAAGATAAGAGTCATATCATCCTTCTGATCTGATGCATAATTGTAATAATTATTGTTGTAGGACTGAGATTGGAAGTTTCTTCCACCTCCTCTACCATATGATGTCCTACCACCTCTTCCTCTGAAGTTGCCTCTTTGGTTTCTGCCTCCTCTGCCTCTTTGACTATAATTCTGATTATTGCTTCCACCATTTTGATTGTTATACCAACAATCATTTGCCAAATGATTTGTTCTGCCACAAATCCAACAAGCTTTAGCATTATCTTTGTTCTTACCTCCTCTTCCTTTACCTCTGAAATTTGTCTTCCCTTTTGTGAAGTTAGCTTGATTTGAATTCCCTTCATCATCATTTGATTGCTTTCCCTTGCCATTCTTTTTCTTGTCCTTGGAGTACATAGCTTGACTTGTACTTCTATCATTGTCTCCTTTAAGATCCTGCTCAAAGGTTAGCATATGTCCTAGCAATTGATTAAGGTCAGGAGTAAAGTGATCAAGTGACAACTCTATGGACAATATAAAAGGCTTCCACTTCTCAACCTCTTAGACCTGTAAGTATTTGTCTTACCAACTTTTCTTCTTCAATGTCTTCATCCACTGCTCCCAAGCTATCTGCAATATCTTTCATCCTTGTCACATAATCTGAAATTGATTGTGAGCTCTTCTTCTTGAAGGTTGTGAACTCAGCCCATAGTGAGGACTTCCTAGACTTAGTTGTATTTTGGAAATGCTCTTCCAAGGCATTCCAAACATCTGTGGCACTTTCCAAACCTCTGATGTGGGGTAAAAGGTAATCATTTACAGCCATGTAGATGATACTCCTTGCTTGAGCATCCTTTCTCATCCAAGTCTTCAACATTGCAAGCTCTTCCCTAGTAGGAATACTTGGATCTGCAAACTCAGGTTTTTCTTCATCTCCTGTAATAAATGATATAAGATCTTTGCTCATGAGGTGTGCTTCCATCCTCATGGACCATGCTGGATAGTTCTCCCTATCTAGCTTATCAATCTGCAAGCTTTCTCCCATCTTGTGTCCACCTGTGTATTGAAATCTTCAAGCTTTACAAACAATATATGTACCTTTACTTCGAATTGGACTCCTTTTGCCTTTCTTGATGTCAAATAGTCTTCTCCTCAAGCTTTGACTCCAAGCTTTCACTTCTTAGTTCTTCAAGTGTTGAATTTCTTGAATCTGCAGCAGTCGGGATCCTCCTTTCTTCAAATTGATGTCTCCTACTCTGATACCACTGATGGAGAGTGTTAATCTCCAAAAGAATAACTTATTCTTGTGATTAGAGCACCTCTATACCAAGAATAAGTCAAAACTTTCCACTCATTTTGAGGATCAACTACTAATTACCAAAAGATTAACAAATCTGTGAAGAAGATGAAACACAGAAAAATCTGCTGCACTATTTCTCCACATTGACCTATCAAACGTGTAAAGTTTTTGATGAAACTTTGTACGAAGTATCTCCTAGAGATTGCGCATCTACTCCAAGTTAAATCTCTTCAAAAGATTAAGTATAACTTGAGAAATTGATTTCACAAGTTACCTATGTCAGAAACTGTCATCCAAAACAGTCGACTTTACACCTGTAACTTTTAAGACTTGGTTCTCCTTGAATAGAACCCGTTTTACAAAATGCTTCTAGACATAAGTAGCTTATCTTACAACTTAAAGATTAAGCCCTCACACATGCAAAACTTTAAACTGTGCTAGGAGAAATGACCAAAACATTGACTTCGAAATCTGTGCTTGTTTTAGGAACCAGTGAACACACTTCACGTATGAATGTTCCTACACTTAATTCACTCAGCCTGATTACAATTGGAAGCTAAAACTTTGCACAGAGGTCAAGCAACTCTCAACTTAGACTTGTACAAAAGCATTTCACAATTGATCTACTGTAGAAGGAGAACACGCAGAAACATCGGGTGCAAAACTTTTCATTTACTCAGAGAAATTACAACTGAGTGATGAGAGCTAACTCAACTAACTTTTTCTCTATCACATGACTTCTAACTTCCTCATTCTTGGCTTCTAACTATTGTCACATATGCTCTCATTCATGCCTCGACTTTTCTCAAAGTATTTATAGATAATTTGTACATGATTCTTACTGAACAAAAGATCTAAGTCATCTATGACTATGCTAATGTACATATGTGTACACTTCTCTTGTCCTCTGAATGTAATCTTCTTCCACACTTTAGGAATTGATTCTTCCTTCATCATTTGATCTTTCAAGCCTTCAATTGGTGATTGGTCTGCACCAACACTTCCTTCACTGAGTGAACACTTTCTGAAGTTTAAGGAAAAACTTCTCCGGTTTTGAATGTCTCTTTGTAATGTGTGTACATATCCATTTCACGGAAATCTTTGATGAACTGATAGTAGAGATGTCTAGCTAACTCTCATACAAAACTTTAATTTACTCTGCGAGATATACTTCGTTGTTCTACCAAAAAACACGTTTTCTGTGATAAGATAAGCTAACTCTCATACAAAACTTTAATTTACTCTGCGAGATATACTTCGTTGTTCTACCAAAAAACACGTTTTCTGTGAAAACTATAACGGACCGAGAATGTGTTTACTGAGATAGTATCGAGAGACACGTTTACTAAAGAACTGTAACTGTTAACGGTAAACGAACTTTCTACCGTAACACGAAAATACTCAGAGTTCTTCACATACGAACAGTGTGCACAAACTTCCACATGAACGTGTGTTTTCTATTAGAGAAGATGTGTACAAAACTAGCTTGGCCTCTTCTTGCTCAAGCTATGGAAACTCTCCTACACTGAGTAGTTTCTCTTCACCATCTCTCTGAGATGAATACGTGACATTTCAGGTTTCTGTTATTCATCTTTACATACGCGATCTATGGCGTCTTCTGAAAAACTTCTCACTCACTCTCTCTTCAGTTTCTATACATACGTGATCTCTGGCGTCTTCTCACTTCCTCATTCTCTCATCTCTCTTTTTGACCTCTGTATGTGCTCTATTTATATTGCGCGCTCTTCTCACGCACGTTCTAGCTCGCACTTCCCTCTCTCTTATTCTTATGCACATTCTCTTTGTATATACAATTTGATTCGGTGTAACGAACTCTGATTCTGCAGGATTCTGTACTGTACATAACGGCCATGAATTTGTCCCTTCATTAAGGCTTTTGATTTTCTGAATATTTGATTCCGCTTCTCTTTATCTTGTCTGTACGTCAAATTCGTGAGTGATTCTTCAACAACTCCCCCTCAATCACTAATTTGACTCTTCCGGTCTTCATATATTTTCCTTTCCTTTATATTTGCCATTTCTTTCAATCTGCTTGTCTTTGTTCCATCCAAGCTTTTTGTCAAAATATCTGCAATCTGATCTTTTGTCGGAGTGTATATTATTCCAATCTCCTTCTCCATTACCTTTTCCCTCAGGAAATGATACTGAATTTCTATGTGCTTTGTTCTTGCATGAAATATTGGATTTGCTGCAAGATACAGCGAACTCATATTATCTCCATGTATGATCGGTATACCTTGATCAATACCCATGCTTTTGAACAAGGTCTGCATCCATATCACTTCTTTAGCTACTTCTACAATTCCTTTGTATTCTGCTTCTGTTGACGATAAAGCTACTGTGTGTTGTTTCTTCGAACACCAGCTTACTAGCTTATCTCCTAGGTATATCATATACCCATGCGTTGATCTTCTATCATCTTGACTTCCTGCCCAGTCTGAGTCACTGAATGCTCTCAGATTTATATCTGACGTAAAAGGATAATATAATCCTTCTTTTATAGTTCTTTTGACATATCTAAGAACTCTCTGTCCTGCAACCCAATGTTGATCTTTCAGACAATGCATGAACTGTGAGAGAACTTCCACTGCATAGTTAAGATCCGGTCGTGTTAGTGTAGCGTAAATTAGACTTCCTACTAACGACTAATATTTCCTCATATCTTTAAACTCTGCACCACTGTATTTGCTGAGTTTATGATTTACTTCAAGCGGTGTTGAAGCTTCTCTGCAATTCTCCATATTAAACTTCTTCAGTAAGTTTAGGAGATACCTTTCTTGCGTAACATATACACCATGATCTGTGTATGTGATTTCCATTCCTAGAAAGTATGACAACTTTCCTAGTACATAAGCATAAGCTACTGATCCTAACACTTTGCAATGATCAAGTGTTGGCTTCTTTCCCCACCAAGCTTCATACGGGGTCATTCCATCTAATGCCCTACATGGTTATCTGTTTACCAAGTATGTAGCTGTATTTACGGCTTTAGCCCAAAGATAATTTGGACAATCTTTTTCTTTTAGCATAGCTCGTGCAAACTCAACTAGAGTTCGGTTCCTTCTTTCCGCTACACCATTTTGTTGTGGTGTGTACCTGCAGGTTATTTCTCTCTTAATACCTGCATTCCAAAGATAGTCATTGAACTCTCAGTAGAAGTATTCTCCCCCTCCATCAGACCTCAGTCTTTTCAGCTTTTGACCTGTGAGTCTTTCAGCGTATGCATGAAAATGCTTGAAAGCTCCAAATACTTCTGATTTCTCTTTTAAAACATAAAGAGTTATCCATCTTGTAGCATTGTCAATGAATAAAACATAATACCTTGAACCGCTGATTGATCCTTCTTTTGTTGGACCCCATACATCTGTATGAATGAGTTTGAGTACTCCTTCATGTTTGAATCCTTTCTTCTGGAAAGGTAACCTGTGGGCTTTTCCCATCTGACATGCTTCGCACTTGTGGATCATGTGTTGGTTCTGTACATTCGGTAATCCTAGTACTGACTGATTTGAAATCATAGCTTTTATTCCTTTTTCATTGAAATGACCTAATCTCTTATGCCAGAAATCAAGTTCTACATTAGGGGAAAAAATGAACCCTGCATGGGCCTTGTAAGGATCCCTAATTTTCAGGGATTAAAATTAATCATGTCTGGTATTCAAGAAGAAAAAAAAACCACTAGTGGTATTTAATTTAAAATCATTATTTTGAAAATGCCATATTTGAGTTCTCAGTTGGGCTGAATTCGTGGCGATTGAGAGCCCTAGGATGTTCCTCACGCACGGATGAGATCAAGAGTTTGTGTCTGGCAGAACATGACAAAATAGTGTGATCAGTCTCTTATTTTTGGGGCTATCCAAAACCATTAGATCTTTTCCATGGACAGACACGATTGGCGTGCGTATCTCTGGCAGAAAACGACAAAAGAGGGAGTGTTTAAGAGGTTGGAAAAATGGGGAGAGAGAGTACATAGCACAGAAGATGACGACCGTTGGATCCTACTTAACGGATGCACAAGATCGACGTCCGGGTGTCTGGCAGAAGAGGACAAATAAGAAGTCATATCAATCATGATTGCTTTGGAAAAGAAAGAGAGAGAGTACTGCATCGACATTCGCATTAAATCTACACTGCTGGATGCATGTGAATCGGAGGTCTCACGTTAAAACACGTTTTTCCATGACTTGAAGACTGTTGGATTAAAAGGAGATCCTATTGTAGCAATTCAAAGATTCCCAATCTTCAAGAGGGATAATCTCAAGCATTGGATCGGCCCATCATCCAACGATGCACAACCCAAGGCGCTTTTGTTCTTCCTTTCGAACTCAACCATTCGATTTTCTCCATATCCAAGGGTGCAAATCAAACTCCGATGGAAAATTTTGAATTTCGTGGGTCCTTGAAACCACTTACAAAGGAAATACTAGTTCTCCCACCAGATTTTGGTTGTTTTGACTAGCCCAAACCAAGGGAAACCTAGGCCTAGCCTACTTGATTGAGGCTCTAGACTGTGGCCACCACCCTCCTCTCATTGATCCATCACTAATCACCCCTTAATCTAAAACGCCCATTCAGGGTTCACTTTTTCCCCTAATGATAATCACCTTTTCACCATGTGTGAGCAACGCTTGGCCGATGTTCCCTTGTACTCTTAAAGTAAAGAGTCTACCTTCTTTCTTACCAGAGAGGATCTGATTATATCCATTCTCGGGATCTTCTACAAATACTCCTTCATTTGTAAATCTGACCTAAAAACCTTTCTCAACTATCTGTCCTATGCTAATTAAATTTTTTGGTATTGTCGAAACATACAAAACATTGGTTAGCAAATCTGCTCCACTCTTACACTTCACTTTTCCAATTGAATGTACACTATGCCTCGTATTGTCACCTGTTTGAACAGTATGACTGGAACTACCTTTTTCCAATTCTGACATCAATTCTATATTTCTTGACAAGTGATTAGAACATCCAGAATCAATATAAAATACCTTTAGGTCTTCGTTATCTCATGTGCTGATTGAGTTCATCATCAATGATGTATGACTTTCATTCTGTGTGTCATTTACGTAGTTTTTGTAGGTGGTGTTGTAGGATTGATTCTGTCCCCAACTTCTTGCTCCACCTCTACCATAGCCTCCTCTTTGATTTTGTCTTCCTCTTTGAAAGTTATTCTAATATCTTCCGCTTCTACCTCTGCTGTTACTGTTCTGATTTTGATTTGATCCTTGTTGATTGTGCCAACAATCATGAGCCAGATGATTACTGAGTCCACAAATCCAACAAACCTTCTTGTTGTTGTTCTGACTACCTCTTCCTCTTCCAAAACCTCTTGCTCTTCCTCTGCCGGTGCCTTTACCTCTTGCATAATAAGCATGAGAACTCGACTCTTCTTCATCTTTTGACTTACCTTTGTCTTTCTTCTTGTTCTTCATGTACATTGCGGAACTTTGTCCTTTATCTGCATCTCCTTTCAGGTCTTGCTCATATGTGAGCATCAAACCAAGCAACTGATTTAAATCTGGTACAAAGTGATTTAAAGAAAGTCCAGTTGAGAGTACAAAAGGTTTCCACCTTTCATCTCCTCTCAAACCTGTTAGCAGTTGCGCTATCAATCTGTGATCTTTGACATCTTCATTTATGGATCCGAGACTATCTGCTAGATCCTTCATCTTAGTAACATAGTCACTAATGCTTTGACTCGACTTCTTTTTGAATGTTGTGAATTTGGACCATAGGCTAGCCTTCCTAGCTTTCGTAGTATTTTGGAAATGATCTTCCAACGCACTCCATATGTCCTCCGCTTTCTCCAGACCTCTGATGTGCAGTAGTAGATCGTCTGAAATGGTATTATAAGTGTAAGCTCTTGCCGTTGCATCTTTCTTCTACCACAGCTTCAAGGCTTCTAATTCTTCTTTTTTCGATTGACTATCATCTTCGAAAGTCGGCTTCTTTTCTTCTCCGGTCACATACATCATTAAGTCCTTACTCATAACTAAGGCTTCCATGCGCATTACCCACGCGGGATAATTATCTCTATCCAATTTATCAATTTGGACATGATCTGCCATGATCTTCTTATTTCTGTTACTTCCGGTGAACTTTTGAGAATCTTTCTCTTTCTGAAACCACTTGTGTGGTTAACCGGCTCTGCGATACCAATTTCGGTATGGTGGCAACTCTAGCTCTGATACCAATTGTTGGGGATCTCATGACTCTGAGATCACCCTTGATGGCCGTCGTGGCAAAGGCTTGAACCTTGTCAAGTCTGCGGAAATCGCCGCGCCACCGAAAAGTTGGCTAAGCTAGAGCGATATTAGAACACCTCTATAATCAGCAGTAGCTTAGAAAGATTACTGTTACTCAAACATATAAGACTGCGGTTTGAATTTACTGAAAAAATTCCACTAGAACTTCACCGAACTGTCACCGTAGTTATACCGGAATCTTACCGAAATCAACTCCTATTCTGTTTGTACTTACTTCAAGTGAGTATACAAGAAGTAAGGAAGTGATGTGTGAACTTCCTTCACTGAGTGAACACTTTCTGAAGTTTAAGGAAAAATTTCTCTGGTTCAGAATGTCTCTTTCCGGTTAGACTTTGTACTGTGTGTACATATCCATTTCACCGAAATCTTTGATGAACTGATAGTAGAGATGTCTAGTTATAAGATAAGCTAACTCTCATACAAAACTTAAATTTACTATGCGAGATATACTTCGTTGTTCTACCAAAAAACACGTTTTTTGAGAAAACTGTAACTGAACGAAAATGCGTTTACTGAGATAGTATCGAGAGACACGTTTACTAACAAACTGTAATTGTTAACGGTTAACGAACTTTTTAT
>CM035425.1:101541166-101546166 GCA_020310875.1 Ceratopteris richardii | reverse complement strand
AAAAATCGGGGGTGTCTCAGATTTTGCTAAAGATCATTCTCATCGTATAGTTTGTCAATTGGAGTGATTTAACTTGCATATGGTAGCTTGTTAAGCTAATTTAATATGTCCAGAAGCAATTAGATCAATTGTAAGTGTGCTGGTCACACTGAGCATAAGACTGAGCAGGTATCATTACAGATATAGTAAGTTTTTTGGATTTGTGAAGGAACCAAGTTATCTGTTTTGGTTTGATCATTGCACAAATCATTTGCAAAGTACATATATAGTTTCTTTGCATCATTTGGAAGATAAGCAAGTGTACTAAGCATATCTGAAGCTAAAGAGGGCTGGAGCAAAGCAGGTTTAGCAGCTCCAACTCATTTCTTGAGTGCATCCAACCATCTCTCTCAATAGTGGTATCAGAGCAAACAAGGTAACAATGGGAGATGGATTTCCCTCATTCATTGACAAATTGGACAGGAACAACTACCAAGCTTGGTCTCTAAGGATGAAGACCTATCTACAAGGAAGAAGCTTGTTTGGATTCATTTCAGGAGATGAGGAGCTACCCTCATTCAAAGCTAGAGGACTACCCACCAAGGAGGAACAAGAGAGACTCAACCAATGGTGTGCAAAGGATGCTTTGGCAAGGTCTTACCTTCTTAACTCTATATCTGATTTCCTTTTACCTCATATAAGGAACTGTAAGACTTCCCAAGAGACTTGGGAAACCTTGTCAACTTATTTCTCTTCCAACACAAGGGCCAGAAAGAATCAATTGTGGATTGAATTCACAACCCTTAGGAAGCAGCCCAAGCAATCAGTCTCAGAGTATGTGACAAAGATTAAAGATGTGGCAGACCAACTAGCAAGCATTGGAGAGGAGATTGAAGAGGAACAAATAGTCAGGCAAGTAACAAATGGACTCAAGGCAGATGACAAGTGGGAAAGTTTCACCACTGCAATGGACTTGTACATGGATATGCATACCCCAGACCTTACAACTCTTATGGGCCAACTCTTCACACATGAAGCTAAGTTTACAAAGTCAGGAGAACAATCAAAAGGTAACAGCTCCTCTGCTCTTTATACTGATAAGAAGGCTAAAGATAAAGGTAAAAATAAGAAGGTTGATGAAGAAGGATCTACCTCCCAAGCAAACTATGCAGGGAGAGGAAGATCTTCAAGAGGAAGAGGCAGAGGAGGTAAGTCAGGTAGGGGGAGACCCTACAACTCATCACCATGTAACATTTGTGGATTGTCTAACCATACCACAGATGAATGTTACAAGAACTACAAGAATCAGAGAGGTAGAGGCTTTCAAAGAGGAGGATATTCTCAGGGGAGAGGCAGATTCAATCAAAACCACCAAGGCTACAATGGGTACAACAATCAATACAACAACAACTACAACCACAACAACAATGGTAACTATCAAGGTGGATACAGAAATAGAAGGGATTACAACAACTACACAGAGGAGCAAGATGACTCCTTATTGATCATGAACATGACCTCCAAGACAGGTACAAATGATGATCACCTATTTTATATTGACTCAGGATGTTCTAACCATGTAGCTGGCAATGTGGCATTACTCTCTGATTTGGAAGAACCCAAAGGAAAGCATCAGGTACAAATAGGTGATGACACTAAACATTCTGTTGTAAAGATTGGAAATGTGAAGACATGTGATGGTAGCCAGAACCTATTGAGTAGAGTACTCTATGTACCAACCATCACCAAAAATCTAATGAGTGTTGGTCAGATTGTGGAGAAAGGATTGCAGGTCATATTCACACAACATGGAGCATATGTGGAGGACCCAAAGAATGGATTCAAGAGGATAGCCAAGGGAGAAAAATCAGGTAGATTGTTTACTTTTGAGCTTGAAGACACAAAAAATATTGCTTTATTCAATTACAAAGATCAAACACTATCAGAGTTAGAGATATGGCACAAAAGACTTGGACACATAGGTGAAAGAACCATCAAGAAAATGTGTAGGGATCAATGTGTGCTTGGGATACCTAATGTATCCAAGCAACACATGATCTACAAGTGTGGAGCATGTCAATTTGGTAAGTCTCACAGGTTGCCCTATTCAAGGAAAGGATTCATGCACCAAGACTACCTAGACTTGGTACACACAGATGTTTGGGGACCTAGCAAGGACCCCTCCATATCAGGATCAAGGTACTATGTATCTTTTATTGATGACTATAGCAGGTGGACAATCTTATACTTTATGAAGCATAAGATGAAGTATTTAATTGTTTCAAGAGGTATCTTGCACTTGTTGAAAACCAAACAGGAAGAAGCTTGAAAAGACTAAGGTCAGATGGTGGAGGTGAATACTTCTCAAATGTGTTTGAAGAATTTTTGCAGGAAAGAGGCATCAAGAGGGAGATTACCACAACGTACTCACCAGAGCAGAATGGAGTAGCTGAAAGGAGGAATAGACTCATTGTGGAAACAGCTAGGTCTATGCTAAATGAAAAGAAGTTGCCAAATTATCTGTGGGCAGAAGGAGTATCCACTGCCACCTATCTCATTAATAGGTTGCCATCCAAATCTCTTGATGGCATGACACCATATGAAGCTTGGCATGGTAAGAGACCATCTCTGGATCATTGTAAGATTTTTGGTTGTGTAGCATATGTGCATATACCCTCACAGGTAAGAGGAAAGCTAGATCCTAAAGCTGAAAAGTGTATCTTCATTGGTTATGATTTGAACCAAAAGGGATACAGATTTTACAACCCAATAAACAAAGGCTTCAAGGTAAGCAGAGATGTCATCTTTGATGAGAATGACTCATGGTATGAAAATGAGTGCAGGAAGGTTAATCTACCTTATGACTTGCAAGAGGAGTTTCCAAAGCTAATCAAAGAAGAACCAAGCAAGGAAGAAGAACCAGATTCAGAAGATGATGACACAATCAATCTTGAGGAGTTCAAAGCTTGGAAATCCAAAGGGAAGATGAAGATGAAGCAACTAGAGGATATACCAGAATCCTCAAATCAATCTGTTAGGAGATCTCAGAGAGAAAGCAAAAGACCAATCAGATTTGGGTATGACACATCTCTTGTAACTAAGCACTCTGTATATCTAGCAAAAGATTTGTTGCATGAAGAACCAGGTACCTATGAAGAAGCAATTACAAAACCAGAATGGAAAGAAGCTATGAATGAAGAAATGGAAGCTCTCAAGGAGAGTGACACTTGGGATTTGGTGCCCAAGAAGGAGTCTATGAAGGTTATCGGATCCAGATGGATCTACAAGCTAAAGAGGAACTCAGATGGAACAATTAACAGGTATAAAGCTAGGTTGGTAGCCAAGGGTTTTGCACAAACCCAAGGCATTGATTATGAGGAGACATTTTCTCCTGTGGCCAAGATGCCAACTATCAGAGTTATGGTGAGTGTAGCTGCATCCAAGAATTGGAACATGTACCAATTGGATGTGAAGAATGCATTCTTGAATGGATGGATCTCTGAAGAAGTCTACATGTCACAACCACCTGGCTATGAAGATCCCAAGAAGGTAAACTATGTTTGTAAATTGAAGAAGGCTCTGTATGGTTTAAAGCAGGCACCTAGAGCATGGAATTATAGGTTGACAACCTATCTCCAAGACCAAGGGTTCATAATGAGTAAGGCAGACACTTCATTGTTTATCAAAAGGAGCAATTCAGAGGTAATCTATCTTTGTGTCTATGTTGATGACATCATCATTACAGGCAATGATGTAAATGGTATTAGGCACATTAAAGGACAAATGATGAAAGAATTCAAGATCAATGATCTTGGATTATTGAAGTATTTTCTAGGTCTTGAGTTGGTGTATACAAATGCAGGTATATATATCACTCAAAAGAAGTACATACAGGATATGGTCAAGAAGTTTGGTTTGCAGGAAGCTAAAGTCTCAAGCACTCCAATGGAAGTCAACCATAAACTCAGTGCTCATGAAGGGGAAGAACTCCAAGATATTACAGGTTACCAAAGCATGGTAGGCAGTTTGAATTATGCTACCTTGACAAGAATTGACATAGCATATGGTGTTAGTGTACTTAGCCAATTCATGCACAAACCCAAAGCACCTCATCTAGAGGCAGCAAAGAAGATAGTGAAGTACCTAAAAGGAACTCAAAATCATGGTTTGTACTTTCCTTACACATCAGATATTGATATTAAGGTATATTCAGATGCAGATTGGGCAGGTTGCAAGGATGACAGGAGGAGCACATCTGGTTACATATGTTTTGCAGGTGATAAACCAATTTCTTGGTCATCCAAGAAACAACCTACAGTGGCATTATCATCCACTGAGGCAGAATATAGAGGGCTAGCCAATGCCACTCAGGAAGCTATCTGGTTAAAGCTCTTGTATACAGAGTTAGGTCTATACACTAGACCCCCAATCATATTTGGAGATAACACTAGCTCTCTTCACCTTGCAGCAAACCCAATATATCATGCTAGGACAAAGCACATAGAGGTTCATTACCACTATGTGAGGGAAAAGTTACTAAGCAAAGAGATTCAAGATTCAATTGACTTATGTTTCTACTCATATGCAGTGTGCAGATTTGCTTACAAAAGCATTGGATGGAAACAAGCTATGCAGGTTTAAGTCCATGATTGGATTACAGGATATCATTGAAAATTAAAGATGAAGACTCAAGCAAGTGTTTGGCTTGAGGGGGAGCTGTTGGTGCATATCAAGCCTTCACACTTGGCTTGGAACCATGGTACCACATTCTACTTGAAGGATTGATCACTTATGGGCATGTGAACTTGTGCTTACAAGTTCTTACTCATTTACCCATTGTAAAAGTCTATTATGACTTGGCAATCACTTATAATCACACCTACTTGTAAAAGTCGTGGAATTTGGAAGGTATGAATGGAGAGAATATCTCCATACTTTTAGATGAGAGATTTGAGGGAGCCTAGAATTGAATTTCAAATTCAAATGATCACTCTTCACTTATAAAAAGACTTGAAAAATTC
>CM035425.1:101531166-101536166 GCA_020310875.1 Ceratopteris richardii | reverse complement strand
GTTCTAGCTCGCACTTCCCTCTTATTATTCCTATGCACGTTCTCTCTTTGTACAGTTTGATTCGGTGTAACGAACTCTGATCCTGGAAGATTCTGTACTGTACATAATGGTCGTGGATTTGTCCCTCCACTAAGGCTTTTGATTTTCTTTGATTCTACTTCTCTTTTCCCTTTTTTTTTTTTCTTTTTATGCATGTCTGTTTGTCAAATTCGTGAGTGTTTCTTCAAAAGCTCCCCCTCAATCACTAATTTGACATCTTCCGGTCTTTCATATATCTTCCTTTCTTTTATACCTGCCATCTCTTTGAATCTGTTTGTCTTCGTTCCATCCAAGCTCTTTGTCAAAATGTCTGCAATCTGATCTTTTGTCAGAGTGTATACTATTTCTATATCTTTCTCCATTACCTTTTCCCTCAGGAAATGATACTGAATCTCTATGTGCTTTGTTCTTGCATGAAATACTGGGTTTGCTGCAAGATACAACGAGCTCATATTATCTCCATGTATGATTGGTATACCTTGATCAATACCCATGCTTTTGAACAAGGTGTGGATCCATATTATTTCTTTAGCTACTTCTACGAGTCCTTTGTATTCGACTTTTGTTGACGATAACGCTACTGTGTGTTGCTTCTTTGAACACCAGCTTATCTCCTAGGTATATCATATACCCGTGCGTTGATCTTGTGTCATCTTGACTTCCAGCCGAGTCTGAGTCACTGTATGCTTTCAGCTTTATATCTGACGTAAAAGGATAATATAATCCTTCTTTTATAGTTCTTTTGATGTATCTAAGAACTCTTTGTCCTGCAACCCAATGTTGATCTGTCGGACAATGCATGAATTGTGAGAGAGCTCCTACTGCATAACTAAGATCTGGTCTCGTTAGCGTAGCATAAATTAAACTCCCTACTAATGACTGATATCTCTTCATATCTTTAAACTCTGCACCATTGTATCTGTTGAGTTTATGATTTACTTCAAGCGGTGTTGAAGCTTCTCTGCAATTTTCCATATTAAACTTCTTTAGTAAGTTTAGGAGATACCTTTCTTGTGAAACATATACACCATGATCTGTGTATGTGATTTCCATTCCTAGAAAGTATGACAACTTTCCTAGGTCACTGATCTTGAATTCTCTTTCGAGTAGTTTCTTTACTTCTGTAATCCCTTCATCTGAGGTTCCTGTGATTATTAAGTCGTCTACATAAACACAAATGTAGATCATACCTTCTTCTGTTTTCTTTATGAGTAGACTTGCGTCTCCCTTCGAACTTTGGTATCCAAGTTCATTCAGATATTTCACAAGTCTGTAATTCCAAGCTCTTGGAGCTTGCTTCAGTCCATAAAGTGCTTTTCTTAATCTGTAGACAAAATTTGGGTATCTGAAACTTTCGAACCCTTCAGGTTGTTCCATGTACACTTCATCAGAAATGTATCCATTCAAAAATGCGTTCTTTATATCTAGCTGACTTAGCTTCCATCCTTTCGATGCAGCTACATCAATTACTATCCTTATGGTTGACATTCTTGCCACCGGACTAAACGTCTCATCATAATCTATGCCATGCATGTGGGCATAGCCTTTGACTACCAGCCTTGCTTTGTATCTGGCTATCCTTCCATCTGCAAATTTCTTTATTTTGAAAACCCATTTATTTCCGATTACTTTCTTACCATTTGGTTTCGGAACAAGTTCCCATGTCTTGTTCTCCTTTAGTGCGCTGATTTCTTCTTTCATTGCTTCTTGCCTCTAGCTTCATCATAGCTCTGTGGTTCTTCATCATCTTTGACCATATATGCGTAATCTTTCTGAGTTATGTATGAGGTATCATATGAATACCTTTCTGGTTGTCTTCTAGTCTTGCTTGACCTTCTTAGTTCTTCATAAGTGTCTGAATACACTTCTTCATCTTCATTTCTTATACCTGATCCAATCCTAGACGTACTTGCCTGCATATAATCTTCATCTCTGTCACCTGCACAATTGATTTTCCTTTCTCTTTCCTTCTTACTTCTTCTTCAATTTCTTCAGTTGTATGACTTTGATCTGCATACCAGCTTTTCTGTTCATCAAAAGTAACATCTCTGGAAACAATAAACTGTTTCGTTAGAGGATTCCATAACCTATAACCCATCTGTTTTTCATCGTATTCGACGAACACATATTTCTCTACTTTCAGTTCAAGCTTATGTCTCAGTTGTGATGGTACATAAGCATACGCTATTGATCCAAACACTTTGCAATGATCAAGTGTTGGCTTCTTTCCCCACCAAGCTTCATAAGGGGTCATTCCTTCTAATGCTGTACATGGTAATCTGTTTACCAAGTATGTAGCTGTATTTATAGCTTCAGCCCAAAGATAATTTGGACAATCTTTTTCGTTTAGCATAGCTCATGCAAATTCAACTAGAACTCGGTTCCTTCTTTCTGCTACTTCCTTCTTTCTGCTACATTTTTTTGTGGTGTATATCTGCAGGTTCTTTCTCTCTTAATACCTACGTTCCAAAGATAGTCATTAAATTATCGGGAGAAGTATTCTCCCCCTCCATCAGACCTCAGTCTCTTAAGCTTTCGTCCTGTGAGTCTTTCAGCGTATGCATGAAAATGCCTGAAAGCTCCAAATACTTCTGATTTCTCTTTCAAAACATAAAGAGTTATCCACCTTGTTGCATCATCAATAAATAAGACACAGTACCTCTATCCGCTGATTGATCCTTCTTTCGTTGGCCCCCACACATCTGTATGAATAAGCTCGAGTACTCCATCATGTTTGAATCCTTTCTTCTGGAAAGGTAACCTGTGGGCTTTTCCCATGTGACATGCTTTGCACTTATGAATCATATGTTGGTTCTGTACATTCGGTAATCCCAGTACTGATTGGTTCGTTATCATAGCTTTAATTCCTTTTTCATTGAAATGACCCAATCTCTTATGCCAGAGATCAAGTTCTGTAATTACCTTTTCTCCATGTGTGAGCAACGCTTGGCCAATGTTCCCCTATACTCTTAAAGTAAAGAGTCTTCCTTCTTTCTTTCTAGAGACAATCTGATTATATCCATTCTCGGGATCTTCTACAAATACTCCTTTGTTTGTAAATCTGACCTGAAAACCTTTCTCAACTATCTGTCCTACGCTGATCAAATTTTTCGGTATTGTTGGAACATACAAAACATTGGTTAGCAAATCTGCTCCACTCTTGCATTTCACTTTTCCAATTGAATGTACACTATGTCTCGTATTGTCACCTGTTTGAACAGTGTGACTAGAACTACCTTTTTCTAGTTGTGATATCAGTTCTATATTTCTTGACAAATGATTACAGCATCCAGAGTCAATGTAAAATACCTTTAGGTCGTCATTTTCTGATGTGCTGATAGAGTTCATCATCAACGATGTATGACTTTCAGTCTGCGTGTCATTTGCGTAATTGTTGTAGGTGGTGTTGTAGGATTGATTCTGTCCCCAACTTCTCGCTCCACCTCTACCATAACCTCCTCTTTGATTTTGTCTTCCTCTTTGATATCTTCCACTTGTGCCTCTGCTATTACTGTTTTGATTTTGATTTGATCCTTCTTGATTGTGCCAGCAATCATGAGCCAAATGGTTACTGAGTCCACAGATCCAGCAAGCCTTCTTGTTGGTATTCTGGCTACTTCTTCCTCTTCCAAAACCTTTTGCTCTTCCTCTGCCAGTGCCTTTACCTCTTGCGTAATAGGCCTGAGAGCTCGACTGTTCTTCGTCTTTTGACTTACCTTTGTCTTTCTTCTTGTTCTTCATGTACATTGCAGAGCTTTGTCCTTTATCTGCATCTCCTTTCAGGTCTTGCTCATATGTGAGCATCAAACCAAGCAACTCATTTAAATCTGGCACAAAATGATTTAAAGAAAGTTCAGTTGAGAGTATGAAAGGTTTCCACCTTTCATCTCCTCTCAACCCTGTTAGCAGTTGCCCTATCAATCTGTGATCTTCGACATCTTCATTTATGGATCCAAGACTATCTGCTAGATCCTTCATCTTAGTAACATAGTCACTAATGCTTTGACTCGACTTCTTTTTGAATGTCGTAAATTCGGACCATAAGCTAGCTTTCCTGGCTTTCATAGTATTTTGGAAATTATCTTCCAATGCACTCCATATGTCCTCTGCTTTCTCCAGACCTCTAATGTGTGGTAGTAGATGGTCTGTTACGGTATTATAGATGTAGGCTCTTGCCGTTGCATCTTTCTTCTGCCACAGCTTCAAGGCTTCTAATTCTTCTTTTCCCGGGTGACTATCATCTTCGAAAGTCGGCTTCTTTTCTTCTCCGGTCACATACATCATTAAGTCCTTACTCATAAGTAAGGCTTCCATGCGCATTACCCATGCAGGATAATTATCTCTGTCCAGTTTGTCAATAGTAACGTGGTCTGCCATAATTGTTCAGTGAGTACGATGTTAAGGGTTTTACCTTCCACAAGCCTTTACTCTTGAGGATGACTTTAGAATGCTTCTTGATATTGTTTGCTCTTGATCTCTTCAGCGTTCTCCTTTCCTTATGAAAGTTTTCGACTTTTCTTGTATCTTCACTTCCGATTGTTCTTTGCGAACTTTTTTGCTTTTTAGAATCTTTCGGCTCTTGGGTCTTAGCCTGCTCTCATTAGATACGCCTAGCTTTGATACCACTGTTGCGGATGTGTGGTATCCTCCTTTTGCTCTAATACCACTTCTTGTCGACGCAACGAAGGCTGAACCTTTAAGCCTACGAAAATCACCACGCCCAAGAAGAACTAAGCTAGAGTGATTTAGAACACCTCTGTAATCAAACAATAGCTTAGCAAAGTTTCTGACGCTCAATGTATAAGAATGTGCCAAAACTTCACCAGACTGTTACTGGATTGACACCGTAATTGTACCGGAATTGTACCGGAATGAACTTCAATTCTGATTATAATTACTTCTAGTGAATGTTTATGAAGTAAGGGAGTGATCCGTGAACTTCCTTAACTTTCTGAACTCTT
>CM035425.1:101521166-101523666 GCA_020310875.1 Ceratopteris richardii | reverse complement strand
CAAACATAAAGTGGAGAGCATTGGATCAGTGAAGACAAAGAGTGGAAGTACACTTCTGAGCAAGGTACTTTATGTTCCTACTATTCCTAAAAATTTGATAAGTGTAGGGCAAATCGTGGAGAAAGGATATGAGGTAAGATTCACAAATGATGGTGTTTATGTACAAGATCCAAATCAGGGATATAGAACCATAATTGCAGGTAAAAAGGAAGGAAGATTGTTCACTCTCAAAGTCCAAGGTAATGTGGGACATGCATTGTTTACCTATGGAGGTCAAAAGGTGTCTGAATTAGACCTATGGCATAAGAGGCTAGGTCATTTCAATGAGAGAGCTATAAAGGAGATGTCAAAGAATCAGGTGGTGCTTGGATTGCCAAACATTGAAGGGCAACATATGGTGTACAAGTGTGAAGCTTGTCAATTAGGTAAAGCACATAAGAGTTCTTACAACAAATCAGGGTACAAGTATTCAAATATGCTTGAATTGGTTCATACAGATGTATGGGGTCCCTCAAAGGACTATAGCATAAATGGATCCAGATATTATGTGTTGTTTGTTGATGATGCAACCAGGTGGATTACTTTGTATGTAATCAAGGATAAATCAGAAGTTTTCAAGACATTCAAATATTTTCATGCTTATGCAGAAAGGATCACAGGACAAAAACTCAAGAGACTAAGATCAGATGGAGGGGGAGAGTATTTCTCAAAAGAGTTTGATGATTATTTGTGGAATGCAGGTATCAAAAGAGAAGTAACTTGCAGGTACTCCCCTCAACAGAATGGAGTAGCAGAAAGGAGGAATAGGACTCTTGAAGAGTTTGCAAGAGCCATGATGAAGGAAAAGAATTGTCCAAATTACTTATGGGCAGAAGCCATTAACACTGCAACATACCTTGTGAATAGGTTGCCTTGCAAAGCTTTGGATGGAGGAACCCCTTATGAAGCATGGTGGGGTAAGAAGCCTAGTCTTGATCATTGTAAAGTATTTGGATGTATTGCATATGCTTATGTTCCTTCACAATTAAGACATAAGCTAGAACCAAAAGCAGAGAAGTATGTGTTTATTGGATATGATGATAGACAGATGGGTTACAGATTGTGGAGTCCATCCACAAAGCAATTTCTTGTTACTAAAGATGTAACATTTGATGAGCAAAACATGCGGTATACAGGATCACCAAATGAGTATACAGGTGTTGAAGAAATACAAAGGAAAGGAAAGGCAAAGGTAAAAGTATGTGAAGAAATTGTTGATGAAGTTGACTCTAGATGTAGAGTGCAGGATTATGTAGAAGAAGGGCCAAGATTTGATCCAGAATCAAATGAGGCTGAAACTTCAAGAAGTGCAGAAATCAGAAGATCTACAAGGGAAAGGAAAGAACCTATAAGGTATAGTTATGATACATCTTTCCTAACAACAAAAGATTATGCCTACATTGTTAAAACAGAAGAAGATCCAACCACTTATGAAGAAGCCAAAGGTAAACAGAATTGGGAGAAGGCAATGCAAGAAGAGTATGATGCTCTACTTGAAAATGAAACTTGGGAACTAGTACCAAGACCAAAGAATCAGAAGGTCATTGGATGCAAGTGGGTATATAAAACAAAGAGGTTTGCAGATGGTAAGGTGTCTAGATATAAGGCTAGACTTGTGGTCAAAGGTTATGCCCAAACTTATGGGGTAGATTATGATGAAACCTTTAGTCCTGTTGCTAAGATGTCTACAATTAGGACATCGATTGCTATTGCTGCTTGCAAAGGATGGAAATTATCACAATTGGATGTGAAAAATGCTTTTCTAAATGGTTACATTGCAGATGAAGTATATATGGAGCAACCAGAAGGCTTCATGGAATCAATTGGATCAGATTATGTGTGTAAGCTCAAAAGAGCTTTATATGGGTTGAAGCAAGCCCCAAGAGCTTGGAATTACAGATTGGTCAAGTTCTTGAATGAATGTGGTTTTCAAGCATCAAAGGCAGATAGTAGCTTGCTAGTGAAGGCAAGTGAAAATGGATACATTTACATGTGCATTTATGTTGATGATATTATTGTTACAGGAACAGATGCTCAAGGAATCAATGAACTCAAAAGACAAATAGAGAAGGAGTTTAAGATAAGTGACTTGGGAAACTTATCTTATTTTCTAGGAATGCAGATTGTGTATACTCAACATGGAGTATATGTTTCACAAGAGAGATACTTGAAGAATCTTCTAGTCAAGTTTAACATGGAAGATTGCAGGACCTCAACCACACCATTGGAGGTAAATCATAAATTAAGCAGGTATGGAGGTGAAGAATTCAATGACATGAAGAAATATCAGAGTTTGGTAGGTAGTCTAATCTATGCTACCTTGACAAGGCCAGATCTATCATATGCAGTAGGTGTGTTGTCACAATTCATGCATTGTCCAAAGAAGACTCATTGGATTGCAGCCCAAAGGATACTCAGATATATCAAGGGAACCCTAAGTGAAGGTTTGTACTATGGTTTC
>CM035425.1:101498666-101513666 GCA_020310875.1 Ceratopteris richardii | reverse complement strand
TGTAGTAGTTCTTGAGCGAGGGTGTGTTCTGATATTCGAATGCCTCGGGCCAAATCTGCCTCGAGTTTCTCCCAATCAATTGGTTGCGGTTCATCAGGTGGTGGGAGTCGATATTGTGTGGAATAAACCATTTGTTCATACGCGAATAATTGAAGCAAGTGGGTGGGCCTGCTGATGAACACTTCTGAATGGTATTCCCAAAAATCGGTTGTGAACATTTCTTTGAAGGTCTTCTTGTAGCACGCCGGTAGGTATTTAATTCTGCAATGCCAGGCATAACACACCCGTAGCGATGGCGTTGTACTCATATCATATGCAAGATCTAGATTGACATGCTCAAAGCCCGAGGTGTTTACATGAGGTGCCTTGACGCGTCTGAAGACTTTAAAAACCATCTGCATCATGTCAAAGATGTTGACAGTCATGTGCGCTGCTATATCGCCCATATGTTTCAAGCGAGGGATCTAGTGGCGAATCGTGGCCATCATGTATCCAATTGTGGGTGGTCCTGTAGGTGGCCTGAAGTATGGGTAGTTTAGCCAATCCTGGCATTGCTTGTTGTTTTGTATCTTAATCGCAAATGCCTTCCAGGAACGGCGACGTGGCACTGGTCCCCAACATGGGTTGTATTTTAAATGTAAAGGTGCCTTAACCCAAGTACTCATCATCTCAGGATATTCTTGTAAAAGATCTTTACGCCAATCTGGTTGATAGATCTCGCCTTGCTGTGCATCCAGTGGCAAATCCTCAGGTTCAAATTGAGTAGCATGAGATGGTTTCTTGCCTGTTTCTTTCTCTATGGCCAATTGATATTCGACCATTAACATGAAATACGGTTTGTACTGTAACTCATGCCCTGATATGTATCTGCGCGGGGCCAAATGAGCAAAGTAGGGTGACTGTAAATATCTTTCCTCAATCATGGCCATTGCGTGCAACTGCACCTCTACTCATGCTGAGTGGGTTGTTCCAAGCTCTTCAATTGTCTTCGTCCATGCGGGAGTAGGAAGTTCGTAAGTCGTCTGGCCTTCAACCGTGACTCGTTCGCCTGGGATGGGTTGGGGCTCGTAGGCTTCTTCAAAGGTTTCCTCCACCGGAATGGTTACATTTTCTCCATCAGCTAGGAGCTCTTGTGGGGAATCTGGCCTTGGTGGTGCTTCATATATAGCTATCCTTGATTCAAGAGTTGATACCTGGGCCCGTAGTGCGTTGAGTTCCTCTAGGATGTTAGGAGATGGGTCCGCAGGAGCTGGTAGTCCTTGTGTTGCAGGTGCTCTGAGCTGGAGTAGCTTATGATCATCTTTTAACTTCTGATATTCTTCGTTCATTCGATCGTATTCATCGAGCAATCTGATGTGATCATCGAGCAACATTTTCATTGATTCGGAGGGCACTGCTTTGAACCAGCTAGGACTTAATGGTTGGTTTGGATGATCGAGAGCAGCTTCTAAATTTTCTTTGTTCTGCTCTTGTAGCTGTTGGTTCTCTTCCTTTGCTGCTGCTAGGTGTCTTCTGAGTAAACCCATGTTCCGTGTAAGCGTCACATTGCGAACTGTGTGGGCCCTTAACAAATTGTCAAGATCAGCAGTGGCCTCTTTGGGTTTCTCTTCACTTTCTACTTCCAGTTTGTGGTATGCCTCGCGTAATTCTTGGTATCGAGTATTCAATGAGGCATTCTCAATTGACAATGAATTAAGATGAGACTGTAAGTCGTTGGTTGTCCTCTGCAGTTGCTGATAATTATTTCCAAGAGATGTGAACTCATCTCTTACTTGCGTCATACACGTGAACATCTGTCAAAATGCTGTGTCTATGGTGGGTGATAATATTAATGGTGTGCTAAGTGAAGATGCAGTGGGTGTAGATGCAAAAGGAACGGGGAATGGGGGTGGGAAAGTGGATGTTGTGGTGATTGTGGAAAATTGTGGTGTGCTTAAATATTGTGGTGCCACAAAGACAAGCTTGAGACAAGCTCCACAATTTTAAGCACACCACAATATTCAAGCTCGAGACAAGCTCCACAATATTTAAGCACACCACAATTTTCCACAATCACCACAACATCCACTTTCCCACCCCCATTCCGTGTTCCCTTTGCATCTACACCCACTGCATCTTCACTTAGCACACCATTAATATTATCACCCACCATAGACACAGCATTTCGACAGATGTTCACGTGTATGACGCAAGCAAGAGATGAGTTCACATTGTGGTGATTACTCCTCAACCTTCGTAAATCCTGTATTTAAGCACACCACAAGCTCAAGACAAGCTCCTCAACCTTCGTAAATCTTCGAACCCGCCCGAGACAAGCTCCTGTTCTATAAGTGTTTGGCTCTCTTCGTCAGTCAACTTCTTACGTGCCCAAACCTTTTCCATAGTGCGGTATAACTTTTTGATGGCCAGTGTATAAGCTGCTGCTTCGAAGGTTTCTTCTTCGTGTGTGCTCGTGTCACCTTGGGTGTCAGTTTGTTGTCCTTGTTCGTCTATTTGCACATGTTCTTGGGATTCATGAGTTCCCTAGCTGGCTTCGTCATCGCCTTCATCTTCGTTGGTTTTCGTTCTTTCTTCCTCGGAACTAGACACTACTTGTCCTTGTGGTTGATCTCGTGGTGTGGTAGGGTAGCTGGGCCTTTCATATTCCTCAGAGAAGATATGGCCTTCTGAAAATTGAAATTCATTTGAAAATACATCCTACATCTCAAAATCAAATGTGGTGTCTGCTTGTTCTGCTTCTAAATGGGGTATCGGAAAAGAGAAAGCTTCTGCACCAATAGTGGTGGGAACTTCTACTCTAGTAGTGGTAGGCCCTGGGACTGTGGCTGCTTCAGTAGTGACTGTGCTGGTAGTGCCCTCCGTTGTAACTGGTCTTGATAAGCTTATGCGAATGGGTTGTACAGGGGGTTCCGTAGGAGACTGTTCAGGAGAGGGTTGTGGTGAGGGTGATTCTGGCACCTGAAGACAGGGGATAGTTCCTCTCATTTGCTTTCCTGCTCTTCCTTTGCTAGCATTGCTAGCTTTCTTTGTGGTTCTTTTAAACGCTTTCAGCTCCTCACTTGTCAACGCACGTTCGATCGGCAAGTCAAATGCTAAGCACATATATACAATTCTAGTCAGTGGGTAGCATCTATTGTTGACTTTCTTTCTTTCCCATCTATGTTGTGATAAATACATCTAATCAATGATCGAGCTAGCTAGATCAACTGTCTGGGGTCCAATACAAGATAAATACAAACCAAACCATATTTGTTTGTGAGGCATTGTGAATTTTTCTTGAGCGGGGAAAGCAAAATGTTGCATACATATCCGTAGTGGTTTTGAAAGCTCAGGTGTGATCGCCGAAATCTCTTCCCACTTAGTGACGTCCCCACATTTCATAGGGTCTGGAACTAACCTTTCTCGCTCTATGGGCATGTGGGTTCCATGAATCTTGATGGAAGCTCGAATCAGATCTTTAGAAAGATAAAATCTTTTATATGGTGGATCGTTCACTAAAGATGGCAAAATAAAAGTTCCGGGCAGGTCCTTATTCTCTGAAGCTATCAAAGTGGTGATTAAGTAATAGCATCTATAGAAGTCAGTTTTAGGCAAAGGGTCACTGAAATACTCTGTGAAGTCGGCTCTTGACCAAACATGTGTTACGTCTTGTGTGTTCTGTAGCCCTTCGAACTCTCTTGAGAGAAACCGATATTTGCCCCAGGTACGGTCATCAAAAGTCAAATTAGCCTCAAATATAAACTCAACATCTGCCAAGGGTCCTGCTAGCCCTTGAAACCAGTGAGAATTACGATGAATCTTCTCAGAATACCCTCTAGGAGGATCGTCAATAGGCATTGGTCCTAGGGAAACCTTGAAATTCTGGCGGTGGAGCCGTCGGATGGGGCTCAGCAAGTAAATCACTAATAGTAGCCCTGGGTATACTAGTTCCAACTTCAGATGGTCCTTCTTCAATTTGCATGATGATTGACGTGCTAATGGAAAAGATCTGCTACAAAAGATTAGCACATTAGTATGGAAATTAATTATGATCACATTAAGATGAGACAGCAATCCCTTTCCATAGCCGATGTGTAACCCGTGTAGCCAAGTGTTGTGATGTGATTAATGCAATGCTTCTTGCAGAACTAGTGCAGGTCTCTAGACAACTATATGTTTTCAGATATTGCATGCAGTTCTTTGACGAGATGTTATTACAGGTGATGTTGGGTTATAGTGTGTGGATTTATACAAGGTTCAGTCATGAATGAGTTATTACAAGGTTGTAGATTAGTCGGGGTGGGAGTTATGTTAGACAATGGGTTAGGAGAAGACTTCTGGATACGTTTCGGTATCCACTTCCTAAGAGTTCGTGTGCGAGTGATAGGTCTCTGCGGAGGGACAAAAGATGATATCGGATTTGGTGGTATGGAGGGTTGAAGAGATTTCTGAGGGGTGTATATTAAAAGGCTTGAGGTTTGAGCTATAATACACTGTTTGGGTACCCAAATCTGCGTGGGTGTGGGTCGGTTTGTAAGGTACTTCTTGGCGATCCAAATTTGTCGAATGTTCGTATTCGTAGAAGAAGGTCGAGGAGGTGTTGAATATTGACTCTACTTCTGCCTTGACTTCTTCTTGTCATTGTCTGCGTTGTTGAAATCTGTTCGTGGTTTCTGTTCGTTTGGCACCCATAGTTGTCTTGTGCCTCTTGTTGTATGATACTGAGACTGCAGCTTTCTTCCTTGTGTCATCTGATGTTGTCGTCGGTCTGGGTTCCTTCGTCGTGGTTGACTCCTTTGGGGTTGAGGTTGAGAGGTCGGATGGACACTGTGCTTTGGAAAAGAAGGGAGGTCCAACACTTGTGAAGCCTGCCCATTAGGAAGTGCTCCATTTTGTACTTTTAATCTAGGCCAGTCCGCAGTAAGTGTGGAAGGATGGGCACCACAGGTGATAGTGTCCATTTGTCCGCTGATGTAACCCTCCTGACCAATCTGTTGGGTGGTTACCCCTTCTAGTTTGCAGGAAGCCCAAGGGAAAATCTCCTGACGTCCTGATTGACAACTATCTATAGCCAAGCCCACGTGGGTTGGTGTAGACGTAACGTGACTGATCTGACCAAAGATCTTCCGGTCCTCCGTCGCATGCATTTCATAGGGTCTAGGGCTACAAACCTCAGTCGGAATGCCATTAGGGAAGTCAAGCGGTATCACTCGCTTCTGATCTAAGGTTCCAATCTGCAAGGAGCCTTGTCTAAGATTTAGGTCCACTGAGTGATCGTATAGCCAATCTTGGCCAAGAATTAGGGGTTCTATCAGGTCGTCATCATGGCACACTAGTAGTTTCACTGTCAAGGTCACTTCGTTTATGAGGATAGGAAGGTCCACCTCACCCATGCAAGGGGTTTCCATGCCTCCTAGCCCTATGAGGTATGCCTCAATTGGTCGCATTTCTATTCCTGAATCCTTATAGTGGGACCATCTAATCGCACTAGTCACAGCACCTGAATCAATTAAAGCCCTGAGCCCTTGGCAAGGGTTGCCGTGCTCTAGCCTGACTGTAATGAATGGTCTCCTGTCCACTATGCTAGGATGAGTGGTTGACTTTACTTGACACATGGCCATGGGATATCTGGGTGATGTTTCCAGATGATTATAATGTTCTCTCCCTAGTCCTTGTCTTCTTAACTTCATGCGCTTAATGCATTCTATAGCTTCTACCTCAGCTTCAGCTCATATTCTCTTTTCTTTCTCCTTACGCTTCTTTGCCAACGTGAGTCGTCTAAGCATATCCTCAGTAAGAGGTTCCTGATATAACCTGACTCTACAACCACTGATGTTATTAGGCATTATGTCTCCTTCTAAGGTGGTTAATTGTACTGCTCCACTTGTTGAGAGTCTGTTAATGATCATAGGTCCATAACCTTGCTTTTCTAACTTCTGTGCGTGTTGTTTCAGAGTATATACTAGAACTAAATCTCCTTCTTTCAAGCCTTTATCTTTCACATGTGCATCAAAATATGCTTTCTGTCGCTTCTTTGTTGCGTATATTCCTGCTCCTGCTTTTAGCCTGGTTTCTCCTAATCGTTCCAAGTCCATTATTCTTGCCGATAATTCATGGCCGGTCCACTGATGTTCTTGTGCAACCTTAAGGGTCGGTATCAAGAAGTCCAAAGGAAACACAGCATTCTGACCAAAAACCATCTGAAAGGGAGTTGCATTGAGTACGGTCTTGTAGGCCACTCGATATGCCCAAACAGCGTGGTGTAACTGTTTGTCCCAATCTGAACGTTTGTTGTTCACGAGTTTCATCAGTACGTTACAAAGGATCTTGTTAGTGCTTTCAGCCTGACCATTGGCCTGAGGATGATATGGTGCGGATTTCTTGTGAATCACCATAAAATCCTGTAACAAATATTCAATGACTTGGTTTAGAAAGTGAGTTCCTAGATCGCTCACCAACTCTATAGGCAATCCATATCTTGTAAAGAGATTTTCAAATAAGAATTTTGCAGTCGTGTGTGCATCATTCTTTTTTGTGGCTTTTGCCTCTACCCATTTGGTAAGATAATCTGTCCCAACAATAATGTATTCAGCATGAGTACCTTTTGTAGGGGGGTTAATGGGTCCTACAAAGTCTATACCCCACTTAGAAAATGCACGTCCGCCCATCATGGGTTTCAATGGCATTTCATCTCTACGAGTAGGAAATTGAGTTCTTTGGCATACATCACATCTCTTTACATAGGTATGTGCATCCATGTGAAGAGTGGGCCACCATAATCCTGCAAAGAGGATGGCTTTGATTATCCTATCAGGTCCAAAGTGACCTCCTGCAACACCTTGGTGTGCAGTCTCTAGTATGCTCAGATAATAGCTTTCATGAACACATTGTCTTAAATATCCATCTCGTCCTTGTTTGTATAGATTATCGCCAATAAGTGAATAGTCTTGAGCTTCCTGCTCTAGACTTCATTGCCGCGCTAAAGTCATTCCTTGAGGGAATGTTTTCGTCCTCAAGTACGTCACTAAAGGTTCACTCTAGTCTGGTGTGAGAGACACGTGATATAATGTAGCATGTTCTACTAGTTGTCTTTCACAACAAACATGGCATTCTTTACACAATTTGTAGACATCTGCTTCCATTGTAGGCCAATATACTCCTAGTCTATGCAGAGTCTGCAATGTATGGTGTTTCGAGTGATGTTGCTTTAATGCACCTACATGTGCTAATTGCAACCAATTCACATGTTCTGATTCATCTACACAACAAGCAAGAATCTTTTGATTCTCTTGTTTATATATACTTACTGCTATGATTTGATATCTTTGAGATTTGGTAATCTCTCCTTCTTTGATCCTTAACTTAGGATTCTTGGGTCCATACGTGAGAATTGGGACTATAAGCTTAGCCCATTCTAGTGCTATCTCAAGGTTAAACAAGTATGCATCGGGTAATTCGTCCGCTATTCCTTGAGGAGCTTCTCCTGTGGTTAATCTTGAAAGGTGGTCAGCTCTAAGATGTGTCTTTCCTTTCCTAACTACCACTTCAAAATCATACTCCATGAGTAATAGAAACCAACGTATTAATAGTCCCGTGTTACATGGCTTATTGACTAAATACAATAGGGCTTGATGATCTGTAAAGAACTTGAATTTGTTGGCCAACAAATAATGTCTGAACTTCTTTACCGCGTAGATCATCCCTAATCCTTCTCGTTCCATAGTGGTGTAATTTCTTTCTGCTGCGTTCAACTGTCTGCTCGCGTAAGCTACGGGGAGATCTATATTACCTTCACTTGTGGGTTGTGCTAACACACATCCTATGGCATAATTGGATGCATCCACATGTACATGGAATGGCTTACTCCAATCCGGGGTTGTCAATATAGGTGCTGAGCACAAACGTCATTTGAGTTCATTGAATGAATTTTCGCATTCGTCTGTCCATTCAAAATGGGTCAAAAGAGAGTACAAAGGCTTGGCTATGATTGCATAGATGTGTATGAATCGTCTATAATAACCGCAATGACCCATAAATGCCTGTACCTCTTTCATGTTATTTGGCCTAGGTAGATCTGCAATCACCTTCACCTTTTCTTCGTCCGTAGAAATTCCATTCTTTGACACAATGTGTCCTAGAATTTTGCCTTGTCTGACCATGAAAACACACTTTTCTGGGTTCAAACAAACCTGATATTCTCGACATTTGTCAAATACTTGTTTTAACTCTGGGATATGTGTCTGTCTTACATTTGAATGTGCACATAAGTCATCGACATAAACTTCCAAATTCTTGCGTAAGAATTCCTTGAAAACATGACACATGAGTCGCTGGAAAGTAGCGGGTGCATTTGTTAAGCCAAATGGCATCACACGAAATGCAAATATGCCCCATTCTGTGGCAAAAGCTGTCTTGTCTTGATCTTCGTGAGCAATGGCTACTTGATTATAGCTTGAGAATCCATCAAGAAAGCTGTAAACTTCCTTGCCCACAACTCTTTCCAATAAGTGTTCTCTGATAGGAAGAGGATAACTATCTCTAATCGTGGCGGCATTAACTTTTTTAAGGTTAATACACACACGCAATTTTCCATTCTTCTTGGGCACAACCACAATGGGGGATACCCATTCGGTATGCTCAATTTCATAAATAAATCTTGCTTCTATCAAACGATCTATCTCCTCTTTAATCTTCGCAACGTAATTATCATTGTACGTGTATGGCTTCTGTTTCGTGGGTTTTGCATCTGGAGTCATAGGGATTCTATGAGAACATATGTCTGGATCTACTCCTTTCAAGTCTTTGTAACTCCAAGTGAACACATCTCTATATTCACGCAATAGGGCAACTAATTCTTCTTCTTCTTCCTTCGTCAAATCATGCCCGATGTATGTACATTTCTCTTCTTCTCCTTATATGGCAACTATTATTTTCTTGGTTTTCTCTCGATTATCATATACTTCTCCACTGTCAGCTTTTCTGTTATGCATTCGTACCATGATTCGTCTGTCTTCTATTTCATATTTCTTGAAGTTGTCAGGAACTTCAAATAAAGATTCTTCTTCTTCCGACATGGTTTCTTTCTTTTTTCTCTTCTTGCCTTCACTCTTGACAGTCACTTGAGTGGCTAACCTCACCTCATTCGTAATTTCTTCGTGTCTCGGAGGGTAAGTCTCTACCTCGTAGAAATATTCTTCTTTTGATGCAAAGGGTTGGTCCATAATAATTGATTCTAAATCGAAATCACTCGCATCCTCAAATGCATCAGTGCTAGGTTCATGTTCTTCTAAAATTGAATCACACATGATTCACTCTATCGTGAAAAATGAGATGTCATAGCCATCCTCGTCAGAGTGGGGTGTCCATTGTTCTTCATTGATAGCTACATCCATGGTTGCTAGGATCTTTGCCCAACCATGGGGTTTGAATTCCTCACCTGGAAATACTACAGGTGCGTAAGCTGGGTCTTGAAGGGTTTGTGGATGTTGTTTTGCGCCTAAAGTCCTTGCTTCTAACCGTTCTTCCTCTTGTTTGGCTACCTTACACATCCATAAATGAGTGTCTCCGTGTAACCATGAGGGGTCTGACTCTAATGAGTGTACCAATTCTGTTTCTACTGATGTCTTATGGATGGTATTCCATTGTATTGGGGGTACATCTTTATGTGAATAGTCTTTAAGATTGACTTTAGTAGTCACTCCTAAATGTTGCAAGTACGAAGAATTAGTCCTGTCTTCCCAAGGTCCTGTGAACTGAGGTAATTATTGTAAAGAATTGGATTCAAAACCTGTGTGTTCACTCAGTTGCTCTTCCTCTACATCATCGTAAATAGAGGGGATATCTTGGGGAAATTGTTCTTGCAAGTCATCTATTTCTTGAATAGGAGGATGGGTTCCTTGTTCTTTTCTCCACTTTTCTTCTTGGATTTCTCTCAAAAATTCATGTGAGTACCTATGTATGGAAGATAGGTTGTCTTCCCCTTCTGTGTTTGGCACTTGAGATAGGGATGGTGCATTCCTTTCCTGTGTCTCTGGGGCACTAAGATTCCTATGCTGATCCTTTTTCTCTTTGCTTTCTATCAAGTATTCTAGCCTCTCCATTAGACCTTGAAAGTGTAGTTCCGGCTTTGCCATGTTATTCCAATTAAGATATCTAGATGCTTCGAACAAAGCTTGTGCTAATTCTACCATTTTCATGCAAAGTTTAGTCCTCTCCATTTCTAAGTCTGCTCGAGGGTAGTTCTTACTCATTTCAGCTACTTGAGGTCCTTCTTTTAATCTTGCTTGATATGCACAAAACATCATGTCTAGATTTTCTGGTATGGGTTCCGCTAAAACTGATCGTGACTTCTGAGTTGGGTTCTCTTGATTCAACTCCTGTGAAGTCAATTCTAGGATTTTGACTCTAGATTCCTTGAGACTTCCTTCCAACTCAGTGATTTTTTTACTCCACTTTCTCTTGATTCTTTCTCTGGAATCTTTCCAAGATTTCGTCTTTTTACTGCTAGATTCTGCAACTTCTCTAGTTCCGGCTACTTTCTCCTGATTAAGCTGTTGGTTCTGTAAGAGCACCTGGGCTCTTGTTATAGCTTGGATAGGCACGTATGTAGGGTTGGATCCATCTGCATTGTTTACAATACCTATCACGTTGATCGGTGTCACATTTGAAGCATTCACAGGGTTCTTAGGACAATCTTTGATTATGTGCTCTTTGCCACAATCGGCACAAAAACCTTGTAAATTATGGTACTATGACTGTCCTGATATTGGAGGATGTGGACAATCCTTTATGAAATGATCTCCTTGGCACCAAAAGCATGGTCCTCTAGGGCCCTCTGGTCTCTATTGTCTTACTTGGGGCCATGGATTTGGGTTTGTGTACATCACATTAGCATAGTCGGGCTCCCAACTCGGTTCCACTGGTGGACTATCATAATGATATGTTTCCACGTGTTCTGGTGACTCCGTGTAATAAGAGGGTGGACTATCTACATGAGTGGAGTCAAAACTGTTTGAGTTCGGATCACTTTCGGTGATCAAGGGTGAAGAGGGAACTAAAGCCCTACTTAGGTTCTCTTCTGCAGCAGCATATTTGACTGAGATGACATTCGATGGTGGGGGTGGCTGCTGAGCTAAAACAGGTTGAGGTCTTTGTTGAGCCTGATATGGATAATTTTGAGGAGGCCTATAGTATGAGGCTGAGTATTGTATTGGCCTTGATACCTACCTGGTTGTGCATATGCTTGCGGGTAGTTCTGTCTCACTACTTGTTTGTTATATGGGCAGTCCTGAGCCGTGTGATTTGTGTATCTTCTCTCGATAGTGCAATATTGGCCACTAGGGCTAGCTTGTGTTTGAGTTGCATTGGGACACACATTTGCCAAATGATTTCCACCACAGGTGTAACAACGTACATTAGTTGTTAACTTGGGCATCTGTTTACTAGAAACTCCTAGTTTCTGGCCCACTTTTTTTGCTAGGTCCTCTATTGAGTTAGAGAATTTCGTGGATGCTAGAGAAGAACAATCTGAGTCCTTATAGACCTTTGAGAGTTCCAACTCGTCTCCTAAGTTGTCCTCAATGTCTATGCAAATTCTTACACACTGCTCTAGCGTTCTAGGTTCCTTCAAGTATACATAGGAGCGTAGTTTAGAGCTCAACAAGCCGTCTAGAAACAATGATACTTGCTTGGCTTGTGAGGGTAACTCTTGCATTGGGCATCTTTCAACATATTGTCTAAACCTACATCCTGCCAGTCTTACTGTTTCTTGAGGGGTCTGTTTGAAACTATGAATCAACGAAGATATGTCATGTTTGATCCCACTTTTAGAGAATTCCATGATGAATGACTCCAAAAAGTGATGGATGTCTCTAAATTTCCTTTGTTGCAATGGTTGGAACCAAGTTAAAGCAGTATTCTTTAACGTTAGTCCAAATGCGTTATATTGCGTGAACATGTCTTCAACTTGTTCTACTCTTAGTACTTGCTTGAATTCTGCGACATGGTCATAGGGATCTCCTGTCCCATCAAAGTAATTTTTCATGTACTTTACTAATTGAGTGGGTCTTAGTATTCTTGCGTGTTCATGTGGTCTCGGTAGAGGAAAATCATCTCTACCACCTAGTATTCCATGTTCCCTTTGTCTATCAGCTCTATTAGTGTCCGTGGTTGTTCTATCTCTCCCTATGGGATGGTTGAAGCTTACTTCGGGTCTCTCTTTATTTTTCTCCCTTTGATTAGCGTGGGCTGAGGATGTTCCTGCCCCTTGTTGGCTTGCGTTTACGTTTGCTCGTGATGGAAGGAATACCAATTCACCTCTCCATGTGTATGTATTTCTAGCATGGTGTGGCACCACAAAGACTCTTTCTGAAGTCTCATCCAGGTATACCACCTTTCCAGGTGTATCCGGGTCCTTAAATTCGTAGATTATGATGGAGCCTACCTCGCTAGGTTGTTCCATCCTGTATCTCCAAAAGGCTTCGTCAGTTTCTTTATTTACAAACAATTCTATGCTTCTGTTGTCCTGAGGGATCCACTCTAGAACTAGTACTCGTGTCAGTACAGATTTCCCTCTAGGTGTTCTAGGTTCTTCCAATGGTTCCTTTCCTTGGGATCTCGCTTCTGTTTCCAACTGAATTATGCCAAACTCATTCGTATTGTTTGGCTGCGTACTTATGTACATCGTTCCTTGTCTATGTATGCCTCTCTTTCGAATTTCACCACTGGACGTTCCAATCCAATGGGTTGGTGCGGGTTATGCATTTGCACCACTTGTCTTCGCAAACCATCCTCATAGATGCGAGCACCTAAGCGGTTGGTTCGGAGGAATTCTAACTGAGTCCTATAGGGTCCTTCGGGTTTTTCTAAATATGCTATGTTTGACCCTCCTTCTGGTCTTTCTGTGCTAAATGCCATTTCTGATTCACTCATGCCTGAGCTCTTGTAGGGATAACTAGTATTCAATTGTTGAGCCCACGATCGAGCAGTAGTGCCTACACTTGCTTCTGATGATCTAAGGCTTCATCGGTCACACTTACCTATGTGTTTGCCCGATCTAAGGTTCATGAATTTACTTCCTTGCACACTCAATACACGCTCAGATCGTCAATGATTCTTTGTTCTTACTTTCTTGATTCTTTTTAATTCCCTTTAGATTCTTGTCTAGATGTATGCGTCAGGAATTCGACTTTTTGTGGTACTTTGAGTTCTCGTTCCGTCAGACTTATGTTCTTTCCCTTAAGTTTTCGTATCACACACTTTTATCTTTAGTCTTAGACTTGATAAATTTAAGTCTCTTATACTTGATGTGTTCCCACCGTCGTTAATCCACAAAGCTACTGTTTAGCCTAAGCTAAGAATTGACTGAGGGGGTTGAGTAATCTTCCAACCTCGAGTCAGCTTTTCTGGTTGCTCTGATGCCCAAGAAGCCGCGCTTCCCAAGCTTTATGCCCTTCACTACCTTGCCTTGAATGCCCTTGATTGCCTTTGCTAGACCTGGAAAAATCCACTATTAGACCAATATCACAATGGATGATCAAGCACTTGGATATAAATACTTTTAAAAGTCCTTTCCCTTTTGCCCAAATTTTTTTCAATGCCCCTTGGCTTTCTAGTCCCAAACTAGGTCAACCTCAAATTAGTTTATATAAAAATCAACGTATTCTTTATGAAAAAAACAATTGAGATCACGTAGTACTCGTTAAGAGCTTTCTAACGAGCTATAAGCTCAAAAAACGGACTTCGAATGAAAAAGATATGACCGTTCAGGCTCTGGGGGGTGAAAACTCACAAACAGGTTTTTCTTCAATTATGAGCTAAGGGGTCTCCCATGAGTGCAATGATCCAAAAATTTTCAAAAAATAGCCCCAAAATTGGTCAAAAAATCAAACCCTAAAATTTGCATTTGGGTGAGCAATCGCGATGGTCTGAGATGATCGCGATGGTCTGGGACCGTCGCGATGGTCTGGGACCGTCGTGATGGTCCAGGCAAACCGTCGCGATGGCGTGTGCACGAACCGTCGCGATGGTCTGAAGTGCACGGTCGCGATGGTCTGAAGTGCACAGTCGCGATGGTCTAAATGTGAGCAATCGCGATGGTCGGGGTGAGGCGTCATGATGGTCTGAATGAGTGAACAATAGCGATGGCATCAGTCAACGGTCAACGTGAACCGTCGCGATGGTCCAAAGTGAACCATCGCGATGGTCACAGATGCGATGGCATGAGCCAATCGCGATGGTCCAAATTTTGAGCTGTCGCGATGGTGTAAGGGTCTCGTCGGGATGGCGTGGCTAGTGAGCAATCGCGATGGTCTAATTTGACACATGGCACTATCGAGGCGATGGCATGGGCCAATCGCGATGGTGTGGGGTCGAGGGGATCGTCGCGATGGTCCAAGTGAACCGTCGCGATGGCTCAAGTGAGTCGTCGCGATGGTGCGAGACCGTCGCGATGGTCCGGCCGAGCCGTCGCGATGGCGTGATCCTATCGCGATGGTGTGACACAATCGTGATGGTCTGAGCCAATCGCGATGGTCCACCAAAATGCAAATTTTCAAGATGCGTCTGTGGATTCCTATGTGCGCAAGTGTGCTCTACACGCTGGTGTGGTCGCCTACCTCAAATTCCAAACTTTGTAGACCATCACGATGGTCTGACATAGTCGGCAATTTCTGACAGAGAGTACATTTCTTACCTTTCTGCAGCTTTCCTGATGCTCTGGAGCTCTATACCTGCAAGAAAACTCAAAAACACACAAGTACACACAAGCACAAAAGCTCTCTCTCTCTCTCTCTCTCGCACATGCACAAATGAGGGGAAATGAGGAGAAGGGTGGATATGGTGATTTTTCTGATTTTCTTGGAGATGAAGATGATGATGCGGTGATGAAGATGGAGTGTGGGGGAGGTGAAAAACACTAAAAACTAAGTAAAAACAACAACAAAAACTGAAATTTTTATCTTCCAATGCCACTTCTTGCTATACTCTTACCATCACACATTCATCCACAACTCGATCCCCAGC
>CM035425.1:101483666-101491166 GCA_020310875.1 Ceratopteris richardii | reverse complement strand
GCCCAAGTTAAAACACTTCAAATGCTTGAGTAGATTGTGAGAAATGACTCAAACAATGTACCTATGTCTGAAACTGTCTCTCTGTAATGATGACTTTGACACCTGTAACTTCTAAGCTATGGTTCTCCCAAACTATAGCCCGTTTAATCAAATGCTTTTAGCCAAAGATGGCTTACCTCTCAACTTAAATTTTGAGTCCTCATTTGTGTAAGACTCTAAACTATGCACTGAGCACTATCCATTTCTTTGACCATCGAATCTGCGCCTGTTTCAGAAGACATTGAGAACTTTCTACATATGAATGTTCCTATTCAAAATTCTCTCAGCCCTGTGAGAATTAGTCTTACCAATTTATCTTCATCAATATCTTCATCCACTGCACCTAAAGAATCTGCAATGTCCTTCATCTTTGTCACATAATCAGATATTGATTGTGAAGCCTTCTTCTTGAAGGTAGTGAAGTCTGCCCATAATGAAGCTTTCCATGATTTGGTTGTGTTCTGAAAATGCTCTTTCAAAGCATTCCAAATGTCACTTGCACTTTCAAGTCCTCTAATATGTGGAAGCAAATAATCATTCACTGCCATGTAGATTATGCTCCTTGCTTGAGCATCCTCCCTAGTTGGAACACTAGGATCTCTTAACTCTGGTTTTTCTTCCTCTCCTGTGATATATCCCATCAGATCTTTGCTCATAAGATGAGCTTCCATTCTCATAGACCAAGCTGGATAATTTTCTCTATCCAACTTTTCAATTTGGAGACTATCTCCCATCCTTGCTTCACCTGTAGTCTGAAATCTTTAGTCCTTATAAAGAATGAATGTACCTTAGGTTCGAATGTTGCTCCTTCTGATCCTTTTGACAACCTTTATGTGTCTTCCTTCAATCTTTCTTTACACTTTATCCTTTTGATCCTTCGAGATCTAAAGTTTGTATGTCTTCAGTAATCGGAGTCTCCCGTTCCTCAATTTTCATATAACGTGCTCTGATACCACTAATGGAGAGTGTTAATCTCCAAAAGAACAAGCTATCCTTGATGTTAGACCACCTCTATATCAAGAATAACTTCAGACTCCACTTAATTTTAAAGAACAATCACGGAACTATCAAGAAATTGATCAACTGTGAAAAAATCACTTCTCAGAAAAAGTCTGCTGCACATTAATCATTCATTGACTGATCATTCATGTAAAGTTTTTTATATAACTTTGTAGAGTATGTCGACTAGAGGTTGCACATCTTCTCAAACTTAAAACACTTCAAATGCTTGAGTAGATTGTGAGAAATGACTCAAACAATGTATCTATGTCTCAAACTGTCTCTCTGTAATGACGACTTTGACACGTGTAACTTCTAAGCTATGGTTCTCCCAAACTATAGCCCGTTTAATAAAATGCTTTAAGCCATAGATGGCTTACCTCTCAACTTAAATTTTGAGTCCTCATTTGTGTAAAACTTTACACTATGCACTGAGCACTGTCCATTTCTTTGACCATCGAATCTGCACCTGTTTCAGAAGACATTCAGAACATTCTATATATGAATGTTCCTATTCAAAATTCTCTCAGCCTCTTTGCAATTGGACACTCAAACTTTAACCATAGATGGATTAACTATGGATTTAGACATGTTCAAAAGGATTTCTCAAAAGATTAACTACAGAAGGAGAATCAAAGAAAAGATCGACGCGCAATTCTCTGAAAGATTTTTCTTCTCATAATTTTTCATACATCTGATGGATGACATGCATAATGTTCATCTCATTCTCTCCTATTCTTCTATTCTTCACATCTATTGTCTTCTCTATCTCTTCTATATCTCACACCCCGACTATGAACATGTATATATATATATATATATATATATATATATATATATATATATATATATATATATATATATATATATATATATATATATATATATATATATATATATATATATATATATATATACGAGTCTAGCTCGTCAATTTTCCAAATACATTGAAAATATTTACAAGAGTAATGTACAAAAGAACTTTGTTTCTGAATCTCTTCTTTCTTGAAACTGATCTTCAATCTTCCATTCATTTTTCCACTTCTGGATTTTATGTAATCACTAATTGTTGATTGTTCAGCTCCAACAGCTCCCCCTCAATCATCAATTGTGATTACCTTCATCTTCTTTATTCCTGCCATATCTTTAAACCTCTGCAACTTTGGTCCATCCAAACTTTTTGTCATCATATCTACAAGCTGATCTTTTGTAGGAGTATGCATGACTTCAATTTCTTTATCAATAACCTTCTCTCTTAAAAAATGATACTGAATTTCAATATGTTTAGTTGTAGCATGAAACACAGGATTTGCTGCCAAATATAAAGAACTCATATTGTCTCCACAAATGATAGGAGTACTCTGAATCACATCAAAACTCTTCATAAGTGTCTTTAGCCATATTACTTCCTTTGCAGCTTCCACCATGCCTTTGTATTCTGCTTCTGTGGATGATAGAGCAATTGTATGTTGCTTCTTAGAACACCATGAGATTAGCTTATCTCCCACATAACACAAATATCCATGTGTTGATCTTCTATCATCCAAATTACCTGCCCAATCTGCATCACTGTATATTTTAACTCTTGTATCTGAAGTAAACCCATAGTACAACCCTTAATTGAGTGTACCCTTGATGTACCTAAGTACTCTTTGTCCTGCAATCCCATGTTCCTTTCTAGGATAATGCATGAATTGAGATAGAACTCCAACTGCATATGACAAATTAGGCCTTGTTAATGTAGCATAAATCAAGCTACCCACCAAACTCTGATAGAGCTTCATATCTTTGAATTCTTCTCCTCCATATTTAGTCAATCTATGATTCACTTCCATTGGAGTTGGTGCTATCCTGCAATCTTCCATTTTAAATTTGGTTAGCAAATTTTTCAGATACCTTTCTTGAGTTACATATACTCCATGTTGAGTATATGAAATCTCCATTCCCAAGAAGAATGACAAATTTCCCAAATCACTGATTTTGAATTCTTTCTCCATCTCTTTCTTAATCATTTGTATGGCTTTATCATCTGTTCCTGTAAGTATTATGTCATCAACATAAATACAAACATAAATAAATCCATCTTCAATTGCTTTGACTAGCAAGCTACTATCTGCCTTTAATGCTTGAAATCCAAGTTCCTTCAAGAACTTTACAAGCCTATAATTCCATGCCCTTGGGGCCTGCTTCAATCCATACAAAGCTCTCTTGAGCTTACACACATAATTTGGATACACTTGATCTTTGAACCCTTCTGGTTGCTCCATGTAAACTTCATCTAAAATGTAACCATTCAAAAAAGCATTTTTAACACTTAATTGAGACAATTTCCAACCTTTGCAAGCAGCAATCGCTATGAGTGTTTTGATGGTTGTCATTTTTGCCACAGGACTATAAGTCTCATCATAGTCCACTCAATATGTCTGTGCATATCCCTTTACAACAAGTCTAGCAAAAGTTAGCATATGTCCTAACAATTGATTTAGATCAGGAGTGAAATGATCTAATGAAAGTTCTATAGACAAAATAAAAGACTTCCATTTCTCATCTCCTCTTATCCCTGTGAGAATTTGTTTTACCAATTTATCTTCTTCAATATCTCCATCCACTGCACCTAAAGAATCTACAATGTCCTTTATCTTTGTCACATAATCAGATATTGATTGTGAAGCCTTCTTCTTGAAGGTAGTGAGCTCTGCCCATAATGAAGCTTTCCTTGATTTGGTTGTGTTCTGAAAATGCTCTTCCAAAGCATTCCAAATGTCACTTGCACTTTCAAGTCCTCTAATACGTGGAAGCAAATAATCATTCACTGCCATGTAGATTATGCTCCTTGCTTGAGCATCCTTCTTCATCCAAATCTTTACATCTGCTAGCTCCTCCCTAGTTGGAACACTAGGATCTCTGAACTCTGGCTTTTCTTCCTCTCCTGTGATATATCCCATCAGATCTTTGCTCATAAGATGAGCTTCCATTCTCATAGACCAAGCTGGATAATTTTCTATATCCAACTTTTCAATTTGGAGACTATCTCCCATCCTTGCTTCACCTGTAGTCTCAAATCTTTAGTCCTTATAAAGAATGAATGTTAGTTTCAAATGTTGCTCCTTCTGATCCTTTGGACAACCTTTATGAGTCTTCCTTCAATCTTTCTTCACACTTTATCCTTTTGATCCTTCGAGATGTAAAGTTTGTATGTCTTCAGCAGTCGGAGTCTCCCTTTCCTCAATTTTGATATAACGTGCTCTGATACCACTAATGGAGAGTGTTAATCTCCAAAACAACAAGATATCCTTGATGTTAGAACACCTCTATATCAAGAATAACTTCAGACTCCACTTAATTTTAAAGAACAATCACCAAACTATCAAGAAATTGATCAACTGTGAAAAAATCACTTCTCAGAAAAAGTCTGCTGCACATTAATCATTCATTGACTGATCATTGATGTAAAGTTTTTCATAAAACTTTGTAGACTATGTGGACTAGAGGTTGCACATCTTCTCCAAGTTAAAACGCTTCAAATGCTTGAGTAGATTGTGAGAAATGACTCAAACAATGTACCTATGTCCGAAACTGTCTCTCTATAATGACGACTTTGACACGTGTAACTTCTAAGCTATGGTTCTCCCAAACTATAGCCCGTTTAATCAAATGCTTTTAGCCATAGATGGCTTACCTCTCAACTTAAATTTTGAGTCCTCATTTGTGTAAAACGTTACACTATGCACTGAGCACTATCCATTTCTTTGACCATCAAATCTGCGCCTGTTTCAGAAGACATTCAGAACTTTCTACATATGAATGTTCCTATTCAAAATTCTCTCAGCCTGTTTGCAATTGGACTCTCAAACTTTAACCATAGATGGATTAACTATACATTTAGACATGTTCAAAAGGATTTCTCAAAAGATTAACTACAGAAGGAGAATCAAAGAAAAGATCGACGCACAATTCTTTGAACGATTTTTCTTCTCATAATTTTTCATACATCTGATGGATGACATGCATAATGTTCATCTCATTCTCTCCTATTCTTCTATTCTTCACATCTATTGTCTTCTCTATCTCTTCTATATCTCACACCCTGACTATGGACATGTATCTATATATATATATACGAGTCTAACTCGTCAATTTTCCAAATACATTGAAAATATTTACAAGAGTAATGTACAAAAGAACTTTGTTTCTTAATCTCTTCTTTCTTGAAACTGATCTTCAATCTTCCATTCATTTTTCCACTTCTGGATTTTATGTAATCACTAATTGTTGATTGTTCTGCTCCAACAGCTCCCCCTCAATCATCAATTGTGATTACCTGCATCTTCTTTATTCCTGCCATATCTTTAAACCTCTGCAACTTTGGTCCATCCAAACTTTTTGTCATCATATCTGCAAGTTGATCTTTTGTAGGAGTATGCATGACTTCAATTTCTTTATCAATAACCTTCTCTCTTAAAAAATGATACTGAATTTCAATATGTTTATTTGTAGCATGAAACACAGGATTTGCTGCCAAATATAAAGAACTCATATGGTCTCCACAAATGATAGGAGTACTCTGAATCACATCAAAACTCTTCATAAGTGTTTTTAGCCATATTACTTCCTTTGCAACTTCCACCATGCCTTTGTATTCTACTTCTGTGGATGATAGAGCAACTGTATGTTGCTTCTTAGAACACCATGAGATTAGCTTATCTCCCACATAACAAAAATATCCATGTGTTGATCTTCTATCATCCAAATTACCTGCCCTATCTGCATCACTGTATATTTTAACTCTTGTATTTGAAGTAAACCCATAGTACAACCCTTCATTGAGTGTACCCTTGATGTACCTAAGTACTCTTTCTCCTGCAATCCAATGTTCCTTTCTAGGACAATGCATGAATTGAGATAGAACTCCAACTGCATATGACAAATCAGGCCTTGTTAATGTAGCATAAATCAAGCTAACCACCAAACTCTGATAGAGCTTCATATCTTTGAATTCTTCTCCTCCATATTTAGTCAATCTATGATTCACTTCCATTGGAGTTGGTGCTATCCTGCAATCTTCCATTTTAAATTTGGTTAGCAAATTTTTCAGATACCTTTCTTGAGTTACATATATTCCATGTTGAGTATATGAAATCTCCATTCCCAAGAAGAATGACAAATTTCCCAAATCACTGATTCTGAATTCTTTCTCTATCTGTTTCTTAATCATTTTTATGCCTTTATCATCTATTCTTGTAAGTATTATGTCATCAACATAAATACAAACATAAATAAATCCACCTTCACTTGCTTTGACTAGCAAGCTACTATCTGTCTTTGATGCTTGAAATCCAAGTTCCTTCAAGAACTTTACAAGCCTATAATTCCATGCCCTTGGGGCCCGCTTCAATCCATACAAAGCTCTCTTGAGCTTACACACATAATTTGGATACACATGATCTTTGAACCCATCTGGTTGCTCCACCTAAACTTCATCTGAAATGTAACCATTCAAAAAAGCATTTTTAACATCTAATTGAGACAATTTCCAACCTTTGCAAGCAGCAATTGCTATGAGTGTTCTGATGGTTGTCGTTTTTGCCACAGGACTATAAGTCTCATCATAGTCCACTCCATATGTCTATGCATATCCCTTTACAACAAGTGTGGCTTTGTACCTAGACACAGTTCCATCTGCAAATCTTTTTGTTTTGTAAACCCACTTACATCCAATGATTTTCTGGCTATTAGGTTTAGGAACCAGATCCCATGTCTGATTTTCCATCAATCCATCATACTCCTCTTGCATAGCTTCTTCCCAATTCTTCTTCCCTTTGGCTTCATCATATGTAGATGGATCTTCATCTGCTTTTATCATGTAAGCATAATCCTTAGTAGTCAAGAATGAAGTATCATAGCTATACCTTATAGGTTGTCATTTCTGCCTTGTAGACCTCCTGAGTTCTCCACTTCTTGAAGTTTCTGGTTCATCACATTCTGGATCAAACCTTGGCACTTCTTCACCTCCAACTTGTATTTCATTTTTCTCTTCTTCATCAAATATCTAAACCTTTGTTTTACCTTTCCTCTGATTCATAATTTCTTCAACATCTGCATACACATTAGATGTACCTGCATACCAAGTACTTTGCTCATCAAATGTAACATCCTTGGACACAAGGAATTGTTTTGTGGATGGACTCCACAACCTATAACCCATCTGCTTGTCATCATAACCAATGAATACATACTTCTCTGCTTTGGGCTCCAATTTATGCCTCAATTGAGATGGCACATATGCATATGCCAGGCATCCAAAGATTTTACAATGATCCAAGGTAGGTCTCTTACCCCACCAAGCTTCATATGGTGTCATAGCCTGCAAAGCTTTACAAGGAAATCTATTAACCAAATATGTGGCTGTGTTTATAGCCTCACCCCATAAATAATTTGGATAATTTTTCTCTTTCAACATGG
>CM035425.1:101473666-101476166 GCA_020310875.1 Ceratopteris richardii | reverse complement strand
TGATGATACTAAGCATTCTGTTGTAAAGATTGGTAATGTAAAGACTAGTGATGGTAATCAGAACTTATTGAGCAGAGTACTTTATGTCCCAACTATTACCAAGAACCTAATGAGTGTAGGTCAGATTGTGGAAAAAGGTTTACAGGTCAAGTTCAATCAACATGGAGCATATGTGGAGGACCCAAGACATGGATTCAGAAGGATAGCCAAGGGAGAAAAATCAGGTAGATCATTTACTTTTGAGCTAGAAGACACCAAAAACATTGCTTTATACAATTACAAGGATCAAACACTTTCAGAATTAGAAATATGGCACAAGAGGTTAGGTCACATAGGTGAAAGAACCCTAAAGCAAATGTGCAGGGATCAATGTGTGCTTGGGATACCTAATGTATCCAAGCAACATATGATTTACAAGTATGGTGCTTGTCAGTTTGGTAAGTCTCACAGGTTGCCCTACTCAACGAAAGGTTTCATGCATGAAGACTACCTAGACTTGGTACACACAGATGTTTGGGGACCTAGCAAGGATCCCTCCATTTCAGGATCAAGGTACTATGTGTCTTTCATTGATGATTATAGCAGATGGACTGTGTTATACTTTATGAAGCATAAGGATGAAGTATTTAATTGTTTCAAAAGATATCTTGCACTAGTTGAAAATCAAACAGGTAGAAACTTGAAAAGGCTAAGGTCAGATGGAGGAGCTGAATACTTCTCCAATGAATTTGAAGACTTCTTGTAGGAAAGAGGCATCAAGAGGGAGATAACCACAAGGTACTCACCTGAACAAAATGGGGTAGCTGAAAGAAGAAACAGACTCATTGTTGAAACAGCTAGGTCTATGCTTAATGAAAAGAAATTACCAAATTATCTTTGGGCAGAGAGTGTATCTACTGCCACATATCTCATTAACAGGTTGCCATCAAAGTCACTTGATGGAATGACACCTTATGAAGCTTGGCATGGTAAGAGACCATCATTGGATCATTGCAAAATCTTTGGTTGTGTTGCATATGTGCATATTCCCTCACAGGTAAGGGGAAAGCTAGACCCTAAAGCTGAAAAATGTATCTTCATAGGTTATGACTTGAACCAGAAAGGGTACAGATTCTACAACCCCTCAAACAAAGGTTTCAAGGTAAGCAAAGATGTCATCTTTGAGGAGAATGACTCATGGTATGAGAATGAATGCAGGAAGGTTAGTCTACCTTATGACATGGAAGAAGACTTCCCAAAGCTCACCAAGGAGGAACCAATCCAGAAAGAAGACTCAAGCTCAAATGATGATGACACAATTAACCTTGAGGAATTCAAGGCATGGAAGTCCAAAGGGAAGATGAAAATGAAGAAGCTAGAGGATATACCAGAATCCTCAACTCAAGCAATGAGGAGATCTCAGAGAGAAAGTAAGAAGCCTATTAGATATGGGTATGATACATCTCTTGTAACTAAGCATTCAATTTATCTTGCAAAGGACTTGTTAAGTGAAGAACCAGGTTCATATGAAGAGGCAATCACCAAACCAGAATGGAAAGGAGCTATGGATGAAGAAATAGAAGCTCTCAAAGAGAGTGACACATGGGACTTGGTACCCAAGAAGGACTCTATGAAGGTGATAGGATCCAGATGGATCTACAAACTAAAGAGGAACTCTGATGGTACAATCAACAGGTACAAAGCTAGGTTGGTAGCCAAGGGTTTTGCACAAACCCAAGGCATTGATTATGAGGAGACATTTTCTCCTGTGGCTAAGATGCCAACAATCAGAGTATTGGTGAGTGTAGCTGCATCCAAGAGTTGGAACATGTACCAATTAGATGTCAAGAATGCTTTCTTGAATGGATGGATATCTGAAGAAGTCTACATGTCACAACCACCTGGCTATGAAGATCCCAAGAAGGTAAATTATGTTTGTAAATTGAAGAAGGGTCTATATGGTTTGAAGCAGGCACCTAGAGCATGGAATTATAGGTTGACAACATATCTCCAAGACCAAGGATTTGTGATGAGTAAAGCAGACACTTCTCTATTCATAAAGAGGAGTAGTACAGAGGTAATCTACTTGTGTGTTTATGTTGATGACATCATCATTACAGGCAATGATGTCAATGGGATTAGAAGCATCAAAGGACAAATGATGAAGGAGTTCAAGATCAATGATCTTGGATTATTAAAGTATTTCTTAGGTCTTGAATTGATTTATACAAATTCAGGTATCTTTATCACTCAGAAGAAGTATGTTTAGGAAATATTGAAGAAATTTAATTTGCTGGATGCTAAAGTCTCAAGCACTCCAATGGAGGTCAACCTAAAGCTAAGTGCTCATGAAGGGGATGAAGTCCAAGACATTACATGATATCAAAGTATGGTAGGTAGTCTGAATTATGCTACCTTGACCAGAATTGACATAGCATATGGTGTAAGTGTGCTAAGCCAATTCATGCACAAACCAAGAGTACCTCACTTAGAGGCAGCAAAGAAGATTTTGAAGTATCTA
>CM035425.1:101436166-101456166 GCA_020310875.1 Ceratopteris richardii | reverse complement strand
ACCTTCCTTTGCATTCAACTTTACATTACATTCCATTGAAGTAGAAACAAATTTACATTCCTGCATACCAAACCTTTTCAACATATCACATATATACTTTCTCTGTATCAACCACATACCTTCATCGCCATACACAATTTCAATCCCAATAAAGTATCTAAGCAAACCAAGATCTGAAATTTTAAATTCCTTTCCCAAATTACCTTTTATCTCATCAATTGCTTTTGCATCATTCCCTGTAATCAACAAGTCATCCACATAAATGCATACATAGACACACATGCCATCTACATGTTTTATATAAAGTGAAGGATCAACATGACTCGCTGTGTATCCTTACAACATAAGATACTTTACTAACCTTGCATTCCATGCCCTTCGTGCCTGCTTAAGACCATAAAATGCCTTCTTTAACCTGCATACATGATTAGGACATTTTGCATCCACATAACCATCTGGTTGTGACATATACACTTCTTCATTTAACTCACCATTAAGAAAGGCATTCTTTATATCGAGTTGATATATATTCCACCTTTTACTTGCAACTAAAGCCAACAAAGTTCTCACTGTTGCCATGTTTGCTACTAGACTAAATGTCTCCTCATAGTCCAATCCTTGAGTTTGATTATATCCTTTTGCTACAAGTCTAGCCTTATATCTTGACACACTACCATCACTATTTCTTTTAATCTTAAAAACCCACTTGCAACCAATTACCTTTTGCTTTAGTATCTTTGGAACTAAATTCCAAGTCTTGTTATCCTGTAGTGCTTCCATTTCTTCGCTCATTGCTTTCTCCCACTTTTCATCTCCTTTTGCCTCATCATAACATGTGGGTTCATTTTCTTGCTCAACTTTTGTCATAAAAGCATAATGAATATTCATGAAAGATTCATATGTATACCTTTGAGGTTGCTTACTCACTCTTGAAGTTCTTCTTACCTCCAATGTAGATGCTCTTCCTTTCTTATTAGGAACCTTTGATGATTCTCCATACTCACATACATCACTAATTTCCTCTCCTTCATCATTAACTTTGACAAGTTTGAGTTTACCTTTACTTTTAACACTTGGAGGTGAATCTTTCCTTAATCTTCCATTGAAAGGTAGCTCTCTTTCTTCATCCAAACCGCTTTTCTCATCACTTAAACTTCTTGTGGGCTGAGGTAAGCACTCATCTCCTTCACCTGTATCTTCTTCATCTTCATTTATGACCTGCGAACTTTTCTTATCTACATACCATGAAAGTGATTCATCAAAATTTACATCTCTTGAAACAAACACCTTATTGCTATGAGGATTATAACATCTATATCCTATTTGAGTATCTGCACAACCAATAAATAACACTTTTCTGATTTCACATCAAGTTTTGATCTCACTTCACTAGGTACATGTACATAACATACACAACCAAATACTTTCAAATGACTTACACTTGGTTTCCTTCCATGCCATACCTCATATGGTTTCAAATGATGAACTCCAGCAGTATGTACTCTATTCATAATGTATACACTTCTGCTAACACCTTCAGCCCAAAAAGAATTAGGCAAACACATATCATTTAGCATGCTTCTGCTATGATTCTATTTCTTCTTTCTGCAACTCCATTTTGTTTTGGAGTATACCTACATGTAACTTTTCTTTTGATACCTTCATCATACAAAAAATGAGTAAAAGCTTGAGAGAAATACTCTCCCCCTCCATCAGATCTTATCTTCTTAACATATCTTCCTGTTTGCTTCTCGACAAATGATAGATAGATAGATAGATAGATAGATAAAATAGATAGATAGATAGATACATACATACATACATACATACATACATACATGCATACATACATACATACATATATAGATAGATAGATAGATAGATAGATAGATAGTGTTGGGGGATTCTTTGACAAGAAGGAGTTTGAGGGTTTGTAGGAGAAAATGAAAAGACCAAAAGAGAAAATACACCTTGGAAGTTTCTGCCGTTTGATTACAATAAGAAAAGTACAATGTTTGAAATACAAGATACACCAATACCTCTGTGCACAATCCCACAGAGTGCCCAATTACAAAATATCCAATATCCCAATGTCCTCTTGCTGCCGACCTCCTCTGCAACAGACCTCCACCTGCTTCAAGCTTCTCCTTGTGCACACCTTGCACCAAGCTTCCACAAAGGGGAAGGAGTGAATACCTGCTGTCGGCAAGCGTACACTGCCAAAGGACCTTGAGATACTTGGGGGAACTATAGCTTAGCACTTCTCTGCACCAAAATCCTTGGTCACTCTCTATGCACCTTGCACTTCCACTTCTGTGCGATCGTACTCTGGTGACTCTTGCACTTCCCTCTCTTGCTCCACTTAGCCTATGCCCTCTTGCTTACTCTAACCTTGGTCCAAGAATGGTTCTTCCTTGATTTGAGTGTGCCGATCACGTACGCTCCTCACTGCAAGTGAATCTTGGTGCTCACTTTGATGTCCCAAGATTGCTCTCACAAGTGGCAGCCAACTACTCACTGTTTTGTCCTGTAGTGACTTTAGTCTAAAACCAAAAATTTTAATGGGGGCCATACTTTCACCTGTGTGTACACTTTGCCGCTTCACATGCCTTCACATTTCCTTTTAATTCTTCACTTTTGCACATAAGGGGGGGTTCACCTGAACCTTCCAAAACACTTTAAAACACACTTTGAACCTTAGGGAAATTAGAGAAAGTACCTCTGCAACCTGCAACCTATTTTCTCCAATTTACCCTTTGTGGACAATTCATTGTGCACTACCTGTGCACTTTGACACCTGCACTTACGCACTTTGACTTTGCACCTGTTGACTTTGACCTTGACCTTGTTGACTTTGACCTGTTGACTTTGACTGCAGTTGACTTTGACCAACATGACATTTATGGGCTCAACAGTTGCCCACCACCTAATGTGCTCTCCGTCCCGGAGAGCGATAGCTAAACTTTGATCACGATAAGATATAGCCGCAAAAACTTGAATAGGACATCTGAGCAGCAACCAATTCCACCAAAACAGGAGAGAACAAGCCCCAGAGAAGAACCAAAAGTGGGATTTTGGAATGGAAAAGCAAAAAAAGGGGGGGCGATGGAAGGGGAGAAAGGAAGGGGAAGGGAGGGCTGAGGGTGTGAATATGGATGGGGTAGGGAGGGGAAAGGATGTGGCTGGGCATATTGGTAAAGGGAGGGATGGGGAGTAGGAATCAGGGGTCGGGAGGAGGCTAATGTGAACAAACCGGAGGGCTACAGAGGGTACATATGGGAGATTATTAAACATAAGGTAAGAAAAGGTGAGAATAGACCATTTGGACAATGTTGTGAAATAAAAACATGTGAGAAAGGTGTTCAAAACATGTGGTTTCAGACCAAAAGTCATACAAAAAGTGGGAATTTGTAAAAAGAAAGTCAAAAACTGAGTTCATAGGGGCCAAAAAACATGAAAATGACTCCATTTTTGTAAAAAACGGCCAACCGAGGCACAATCCAGAGCCAAAAGCTTTGAGCCATGAAAATAAAAAAATAAAAAAATAAAGTAAAAGAAAATAAAAAAAATTGATCGCTTCTTTTTTTTTTTTTTTTTTTTTTTTTTTTTTTTCAATGCTCAGACAGAATTAATAAAAAATAAAATAAATAAAAGCGGGCGGGCGGGCGGGGGGGCGGGCGGGGGGGGGGGGGAGGGGGGGGGGGGGGAGGGGGGGGGGGGGAAAAAGGGGGGGAGGGGGGGGGGGGGGGGGGGAGAGAGGGGGGGGGGGAGGGGGGGGGGGGGGAGGGGGGGGGCTGGGGGGATTTTTTTTTCTTTTTTTTTTCTTTTTTTTTTTTTTTTTTTTTTTTTTTTTTTTTGGGACCCCGCAAATTCCCTAGGGGGCTTTTTTTTTTAATTTTTTTTTTTTTATTTTTTTTTTAATTTTTTTTTTTTTTTTTAAATTTAAATTTTTAAATAGCCCAATTTAGAGAAAATCAAGGAAAAATCTGAAAAAAATGCCAAAAAGTGGCCAAAAAATTCTAAAAAAGTTCTGAAAAAATTCTGATGAAATTTTCTTCATGTGGAGCCTAGAATCCTTCATCAAACCACAGAGATCCTCCATTTATTCCTCAATTTGGGCAATAAAAAGTCACATGAAAAAGGCGACAATACTAGAAAAAGTCCAAAAAAATGCCTGAAAAAATCTGAAAAAATTTCTAAAAAATTCCAAAATTTGTGCCTTTGCAAAGTGGATGAAATGACTGCTAAATTTGCTAAAACCTCAAGAAACAAGCATGAAATGGATAAGAAAACTACTAAAACTTAAGTAAAAAATGACGAGAGAAGACTATGTACAACCTGGACAATTTTTGCAGGTTCCAGGTGATCCATAAAACTTCAGTTGGCTTGATAGTAGGCCTTGAGCCTTGTATTGTTGACTGAGAGAGACTCCTCCATAATCTGCATTTGTACTGCACTTCATTGCTTTAGTCTTCTCCTGGGGCACCCTGGCCATCTGAGAGGGGTACCCTAAATCCTTCATTAGAATGTTATCTCCTCCAGCAACTTTATGATATGATTTGCAAAATTTTAATTTTACTACTCCAGCTTCTTCATCCAGAGGAACCCTATGTTCCCAAATACTGGCAGTAGCAACTTCCACATTCTTGTAAAGCCCTGCACTTGCTACCATAAGAATTGAAATAACAGATGATAGCCATACCAGAATCCATAAAAAAGTGGCCATTGATATATGAATTTGAGTAGCTTTATCACTGCTGCATGTAAGGACTTTGCTTTTCTTCGCTTTGCTATGGCCTTTGACTGCTACTGTTTCAACCTGAGTGATTTCCTCTTTTTCTTCATATGCTTTTTCTATACATGAGTTTGGAAAAATTCCATAGCAGGAGGATGGGTCTTCTGCATGGAGCCAAGCCAACATGTTTTCATCTTCATATAAATCTGCTCTTTCAAATAGGTCTGCTTCTGGGTTGTCCACCACTTCTTCTTCCATACAAATACCGATTGTCTGCATCATGCTAGTATTTTTCTGATTATCTGGGCCTTCTTCTAAAATTATCTGCTGCAACTCTTTTCCCTCTTGCTTTACCCACATTGTGTCCTTGCCCCAATCATGCAGCACATTGGCATGCCTTAACCAAGGTCTCCCAATTAACAGTGGGAAGCTTCCTTCTACATGTGGCAGCCTTAAAACAACAAAGTCCAAGTTAAAGATAGTACCTTGTATCCTGACTGGGACTCCAGGAACCACCCCCATAGGCCTTACTATGCTTTGGTCTGCCATTGTTACAGTGAAGTTGGCAGGTTGTGAAGGGTATAGTCCAATCTTTTTCATGGTATATTCAGGCATCAAGTTAATGCCAGAACCACCATCCACAATAACTCCTTGAAACTCATGACCTTTAATAGAAATGGTTAGCCGAGGGCTCTTGTAATCTGTGAGGGGTGCTTCCCCTGCATATTTATCTTTATACATAACATCAGCTTTTGCCACTAAGCTTGTTGTGGACATTTCATCAATTATCTGCAAGAGTTCTGACCTGAACTTCCCATCAATCCTTATTAAATCAAAAATACTAACCTCCTTTTTCATGGACTTGAGCAGTCTGGAGGCTTCTGATTCCTTAAGAGCTTGGGCTCCATTTGACTTATCCAACTCCTCATGAGCCCTGCTGAATGCATGTCCAATGGCATCACTGGTACCTGTGCAATTTTCCTTTTGCCTTGTGTCTGCACTTGTGGTGGCTTGGTCTTCAGACACACCTTTGTCTCTGTTTAATCCATTAATCAATGATTCTTGACCCATGTCCACTGGAGCCTTCCCCTTGCTTCTTGTCTGCACAGTAAAAGAGTCAATTTCCTCTAACTGCACCACCCTGGTAGATGGTGATGGCACCTTAACTTGATTTGCCATTTCTTCTTCCTGCACGGAAATCATTTGAATGTGGGGCCCAGATGAAGAGGCTTGATTCTTAGGACAACAATTTGTGTAGTGGTCTCTGGCCTCTGGGCAGTTTCTGCAAGGGGGGGCATTTTCTGGTAGGGTGCACCTACTTTGATAGTGCCCACATTCCCCACATCTGAAACAAATAATTGGCCTTCTAGGCCCATTTCCAAAATTATCCCTCTGTCTAGGGTTATAAGTGTTACCTTGATTGGGTGCAGCTGCCATCACATTTGCTGGTGGCAGGGGTCCTCCTTGTGTCCAGTATGTCGTTGCAGGCATTCCCCTTGATTGGCATTCATGGGCCTCATGGCCAACCTTCCTGCATAATTGGCAAGTTACACTTAACAGAGGACACTCACTTACTATATGCCCTTGTTTGCTGCACATGGAACACCAAAGACCACTCTTGATGCCCCCTCCTTTGAGCTCCTGCAACTCCTGTCGCAGCTGAGCTAATTCCTCTGCTTGGGCCTCCTCTTCCTTTTGAAGCTTGAGTGCTTCAATCTCCCTTCTCAATTGAGCCACAGCAGTCTCCTCTTTGTAGGGCTTATTTCTCTTTAAGCCCTCCAACTCCCTCCTCAGCTGGGTCACTGGATCCTCCATCTCTGTACCATATGTTGGTGGTGAAGAAGTTGTCCCATATTGGTGCCTTATTTGCTCTAGTCTTGTAGCCGTGGTGATGAACTCCTCTATGGAGGCTGTAGGTAATACTAATTCCTTTATTTTGCATTGAGTGGCTACTGGTAGGGGCTTGGCTAACCATTTCTTGACAAAAAAATCATGGGGTGGATCTCGTAATTTGGCCATTAGTGCTTTGGCTCTGGTCACAAATTCTGGGAACTTTTCTCCTGGACCCAATCTCAAGTTCTCTAGCTCTTCTATGATAATCTCTGCTGTGTTCCCCTGCTGGAATTGATTTCTAAAAGCATCCTTCATCAAATCCCAAGTGGTAAAGTGGTTTTCAGCAAACTGGCTGAACCACTTGTCTGCCAGTCCTTCCAATGTGGCTGGGAAGAGTATCAAGAAAGCATCTTCCCTACCCATTAGCCCCCTAGTCTTACATAATGCAAGAAATCGTCGAATGTGCTCATCTGGGTCCTCCTGGGCTAAGCCCCTGAAGGAGGGAAATTTTATGTTTAATCTGGAGAGCAAGATTTCTAGGTCCACCTGTCCTGCCATGCTTCCTACCGATGAAGTCAATGAAAGTGGACTCGATGATCTTCTGTTTGTCTTTCTTCTTGTCTGCTTGCACTTGATTCTCAAGGTTTGTGACCGGGTCGCGGTCATGAGCTATGCATAGTCCACTTAAAATAAGACACTTGATAAAAGTATGCACCTTTTGGCCCACTGGAGTAATGTTGTCGACACTGGAATATTGTCCTCCAATGGCAATATATAGCCTCCTATGCTCAAAGCTCCTTGGAAGTCCCACCGGGCGTGCCAAATTTGTTGGGGGATTCTTTGACAAGAAGGAGTTTGAGGGTTTGTAGGAGAAAATGAAAAGACCAAAAGAGAAAATACACCTTGGAAGTTTCTGCCGTTTGATTACAATAAGAAAAGTACAATGTTTGAAATACAAGATACACCAATACCTCTGTGCACAATCCCACAGAGTGCCCAATTACAAAATATCCAATATCCCAATGTCCTCTTGCTGCCGACCTCCTCTGCAACAGACCTCCACCTGCTTCAAGCTTCTCCTTGTGCACACCTTGCACCAAGCTTCCACAAAGGGGAAGGAGTGAATACCTGCTGTCGGCAAGCGTACACTGCCAAAGGACCTTGAGATACTTGGGGGAACTATAGCTTAGCACTTCTCTGCACCAAAATCCTTGGTCACTCTCTATGCACCTTGCACTTCCACTTCTGTGCGATCGTACTCTGGTGACTCTTGCACTTCCCTCTCTTGCTCCACTTAGCCTATGCCCTCTTGCTTACTCTAACCTTGGTCCAAGAATGGTTCTTCCTTGATTTGAGTGTGCCGATCACGTACGCTCCTCACTGCAAGTGAATCTTGGTGCTCACTTTGATGTCCCAAGATTGCTCTCACAAGTGGCAGCCAACTACTCACTGTTTTGTCCTGTAGTGACTTTAGTCTAAAACCAAAAATTTTAATGGGGGCCATACTTTCACCTGTGCGTACACTTTGCCGCTTCACATGCCTTCACATTTCCTTTTAATTCTTCACTTTTGCACATAAGGGGGGGTTCACCTGAACCTTCCAAAACACTTTAAAACACACTTTGAACCTTAGGGAAATTAGAGAAAGTACCTCTGCAACCTGCAACCTATTTTCTCCAATTTACCCTTTGTGGACAATTCATTGTGCACTACCTGTGCACTTTGACACCTGCACTTACGCACTTTGACTTTGCACCTGTTGACTTTGACCTTGACCTTGTTGACTTTGACCTGTTGACTTTGACCTGTTGACTTTGACTGCAGTTGACTTTGACCAACATGACATTTATGGGCTCAACAGATAGATAGATAGATAGATAGATTGATGGATTGATTGATTCAAAGATAGATAGATAGATAGATAGATAGATAGATAGATAGATAGATAGATAGATAGATAGATAGATGGATAGATAGATGGATAGAGAGATCGATAGAGAGATAGATAGATAGATAGATAGATAGATAGATAGATAGATAGATAGATAGATAGATAGATAGATAGATAGATAGATAGATAGATAGATAGATAGATAGATAGATAGATAGATAGATAGAGAGATAGATAGAGAGATAGATAGAGAGATAGATAGATAGATAGATAAATAGAGAGATAGATAGACAGATAGATAGATAGATAGATAGATAGATAGATAGATAGATAGATAGATAGATAGATAGATAGATAGATAGATAGATAGATAGATAGATAGATAGATAGATAGACAGACAGACAGATAGATAGATAGGTAGGTAGACACATAGATAGATAGGTAGACATACAGAATAGATAGATAGATAGATAGATAGATAGATAGATAGATAGATAGATAGATAGATAGATAGATAGATAGATAGATAGATAGATAGATAGATAGATAGATAGATAGATAGATAGATAGATAGATAGATAGATAGATAGATAGATAGATAGATAGATAGATATTTAGATAGATAGATAGATAGCTAGACAGATAGATAGATAGATCGATCGATAGATAGATAGATAGATAGATAGATAGATAGATAGATAGATAGATAGATAGATAGACAGATAGATAGATAGATAGATAGATAGATAGATAGATAGATAGATAGATAGATAGATAGATAGATAGATAGATAGATGGATAGATAGATAGTCGATAGATAGATAAATAGATAGATAGATAGATAGATAGATAGATAGATAGATAGATAGATAGATAGATAGATAGATAGATAGATAGATAGATAGATAGATAGATAGATAGATAGATAGATAGATAGATAGATAGATAGATAGATAGATAGATAGATAGATTGATAGATAGATAGATAGATAGATAGATAGATAGATAGATAGATATGTAGATAGATAGATAGATAGATAGATAGATAGATAGATAGATAGATAGATAAAATAGATAGATAGATAGATACATACATGTTGGTGCAGGACAATCACCAATTGATGTTTTGACATGCAAATGAAGTCAAGATTTGAAGGAAAGATTCAAAGTTATGAAGCAAGGAAGAAGTATACATTCAGAAGAGGAAGACATATACACATATGTACAGATAGTTCAATTATGTCTTTAAGAAGTCATAAGGTTGTAAATTTTTGTATATATATGCTATGAAAGTGTCGGGGCAAACATGAGAGAGCACGAGAATAGAGAAATGAGAAGTTGTAAGAGTCATTAGACTTATGAGAAGTTAGTTGAACTCTCTCTCATCATATAGTTGAAAACTCCTTCAGAAATGAAGGATTTTTGCACCCGATGTTTCTGAGTTTTCTCTTCCTGTGTTAGATCTTTTGTGAAATGCTTTTGTACAAGTCTAACTCTATAGGTGATCGACCTCTGTACAAATTTTTAGCTTTCAATTGTGACCAGTCTAAGAGAATTATGTGTAGGAACATTTGTATGTGAAGAAGTGTTCAATGGTTCCTGAAACAGGCACAAAATTCGAAGTCAATGATTTGATCATTTCTCACTCCACAGTTTAAAGTTTTGAGCAAGCAAGAACTCAATCTTTAATTTGGAAGGTAAGCTACTTGTGGCTAAAAGCATTTGCTTAAACAGGTTCTATTCGTGGAGAACTATGTCTTAGAAGTTATAGGTGTCTAAATCGACTTCTCAGAAGTACAGTTTTAGACATAGGTGACTTGTCAAGTTGATTTCTCAAAATCTACTTAATCTTTTGGAGTAATTCAACTTGGAGGAGGTGCGCAATCTTTAGGTGACACCCCGTGCAAAGTTTTATAAAAAACTTTGCACATTTGCTTAGTCAATGAGAAAGATAAGTGCAGCAGACTTTCTGTAGAATCATCCTCTTCACAGATTTTCCAAAATCCTTATAATTGAATGTTGATCCTCTAAATTGGTGAAGATTTTGACTTAATCTTGATATAGAGGTGTTCTAATTTCAAGAGTAGGTTGTTCTTTTGGAGATTAACACTCTCCATCAGTGGTATCAGAGCAGGAAGCATTAGAATTGAAGGAAGGAGGATCCTGGCTGCTGTAGGTGCAAAGAATTCAACATCTGAAGGTTCAAAAGGTGAAAGCTTGAGGATAAAGCTTGAGAAGGAGATCATACGATATCAAGGAACTCAAGAGGAGTGTCATTCATGTTGGGAGAGATGGTTGAATACACTCAGAAGATTGAGTTGGTGCTGCTATACCTGCTTCACACCTGCCCTCCTTTGACTCCAGATATGCTTAGTAGACTTGATTAGCTTCCAAATGATACCAAGAAAGCATATATGTACTTTGCAAATGATATGTGTAATGATCAAATCAAAACAGATAACTTGTGACTTCAAAAATCCAGAAAAACTTGCTATTTTGGTATTGACACCTGCTCAGTCTTTCACTCAGTATGACCAGCACACTTACAATTGATCAAATTCCTTCTGGACATATTAAATTAGCTTTACAAGCTACCATTTGCAATTGGAATCACTCAAATTGATAAACTATGCACTGAGAAATAAGTTTAGCAAAATTATGATTACCCCCGACTTTTTAGGAGAGTTGCAGAGATAGACCAGAGACGACTTCGAAGACGATTTCTCGAAAATGGCTGAACCAAACTTCTTCAGACTTTGTAGCCTTGTAGAATGCTTTGAGCTGAATCCAACAAGCCTTGAATCACTTGATTTGGTTGCGTAGACACTGAGATATGCCTCTTTGAAGTTGACAGACTTGGAGATGATGACTCAGAGAAAACAGAGTAGATGAATGTAAGTATTTGTATTAGATCATGTAAATGTACATTCCCATTGGCATGATACACATAGCCTAATGGTACTCAGAGGCATAGGCTATGGAGTAGACCTCACACACTCAATGATTGATATAGAAATGCCTCGGGATTGGTGACACATACCCGCGACTTTTCACTTATAACTTATATATGAAATGAGTGAGAGTTTGAATTCAAATTTGAATTCTTGGATCCCTTCAATCACTCCTCTAAAAGTAAGGAGATATTCCCTCAATCAATCAATCAATCTTTCCACGACTTAATCAAGTAGGTGTGATTACACATGCTAAGTCAATTTAGACTTTTACAATGGGTAAAATGGTAAGAAACTTTAAGCATAAGTTCCTATGGGTCTTCACTTATGTAGAGTCTTCAAATCAAATGTCCAAGCCAAGTGTGATGGCTTGAATTGCACCAACAGCTCCCCCTCAAGCCAAACACTTTGGCTTAAGTCTTCATCTTCAATCTTCAATCACATCCTGCAATCCAATCATGGATTTAAATCTGCATAACTTGTTTCCATCCAAAGCTTTAGTGAGTAAATCTGCACATTGCATATTAGTGGACACATAAGTCAAGTGAATGTCTTTGCTAAGCAACTTCTCTCTCACATAGTGGTAGTGAACCTCTATGTGTTTTGTCCTAGCATGATATATTGGATTTGCTGCAAGGTGAAGTGAACTTGTGTTGTCTCCAAAGATAATTGGAGGCCTTGTGTATAGGCCTAACTCTGTATACAAAAGCTTCAACCAGATAGCTTCTTGAGTGGCATTGGCTAGCCCTCTATACTCTGCTTCAGTAGATGACAAAGCTACTTTTAGTTGTTTCTTGGCTGACCAAGAAATAGGTTTATCACCTGCAAAACATATCTATCCTGATGTGCTTCTCCTATCATCCTTGCATCCTGCCCAATCTGCATCTGAATATACTTTAATATCAATATCTGATGTATAAGGAAAGTACAAACCATGGTTCTGAGTTCCTTTGAGATACTTCAAGATCTTCTTTGCTGCCTCTAGATGAGGTACCCTTGGTTTGTGCATGAATTGACTTAGCACACTTACTCCATATGCTATGTCAATTCTAGTCAAGGTAGCATAATTTAAACTACCTACCATACTTTGGTATCCTGTAATGTCTTGGACTTCATCCCCTTCATGAGCACTAAGCTTTAGGTTGACCTCCATAGGAGTGCTTGAAACTTTAGCATCCTGCAAATTAAACTTCTTGACCATATCCTGTACATACTTCTTTTGAGTGATAAAGATACCTGAATCTGCATAAATCAATTCAAGACCTAAGAAGTAATTTAATAATCCAAGATCATTGATCTTGAATTCCTTCATCATCTGTCCTTTGATGTGTCTAATCCCACTGACATCATTGCCTGTAATGATGATGTCATCAACATAAACACACAAGTAGATTACCTCTGTACTACTCCTCTTTATGAATAGAGAAGTGTCTGCTTTACTCATTACAAATCCTTGGTCTTGGAGATATGTTGTCAACCTGTAATTCCATGCTCTAGGTGCCTGCTTCAAACCATATAGAGCCTTCTTCAATTTACAAACATAATTTACCTTCTTGGGATCTTCATAGCCAGGTGGTTGTGACATGTAAACTTCTTCAGATATCCATCCATTCAAGAAAGCATTCTTGACATCTAATTGGTACATGTTCCAATTCTTGGATGCAGCTACACTCACTAAAATTCTGATTGTTGGCATCTTGGCCACAGGAGAAAATGTCTCCTCATAATCAATGCCTTGGGTTTGTGCAAAACCCTTGGCTACCAACCTAGCTTTGTACCTGTTAATGGTTCCATCAGAGTTCCTCTTAAGCTTGTAGATCCATCTGGATCCTATCACCTTCATAGAGTCTTTCTTGGGTACCAAGTCCCATGTATCACTCTCCTTGAGAGCCTCTATTTCTTCATCCATAGCTTCTTTCCATTCTGGTTTGGTGATTGCCTCCTCATATGAACCTGGTTCTTCATTCAATAGATCCTTTGCAAGATATACAGAATGCTTAGTTACAAGAGAAGTGTCATACCCATATCTGATAGGCTTCTTACTTTCTCTCTGAGATCTTCTCATAGCTTGAGTTGAGGATTCTGGTATGTCCTCTAGCTTCTTCATCTTCATCTTTCCTTTGGACTTCCATGCCTTGAATTCCTGAAGGTTGATTGTGTCATCATCATCTGAGCTTGAGTCTTCTTTCTGGATTGGTTCCTCCTTGGTGAGCTTTGGGAAGTCTTCTTCCATGTCATAAGGTAGACTAATCTTCCTGCATTCATTCTCATACCATGAGTCATTCTCATCAAAGATGACATCTCTGCTTACCTTGAAACCTTTGTTTGAGGGGTTGTAGAATCTGTACCCTTTTTGGTTCAAGTCATAACCAATGAAGATACATTTTTCAGCTTTAGGATCTAGCTTTCCCCTTACCTGTGAGGGAATATGCACATATGCAACACAACCAAAGATTTTGCAATGATCCAATGATGGTCTCTTACCATGCCAAGCTTCATAAGGTGTCATTCCATCAAGTGACTTTGATGGCAACCTGTTAATGAGATAGGTGGCAGTAGATACACTCTCTGCCCAAAGGTAATTTGGTAATTTCTTTTCATTAAGCATAGACCTAGCTGTTTCAACAATGAGTCTATTCCTTCTTTCAGCTACCCCATTTTGTTCAGGTGAGTACCTTGTGGTTATCTCCCTCTTGATGCCTCTTTCCTGCAAGAAGTCTTCAAATTCATTTGAGAAGTATTCACCTCCTCCATCTGGCCTTAGCCTCTTCAATTTCTTACCTGTTTGATTTTCAACTAGTGCAAGATATCTTTTGAAACAATTAAATACTTCATCCTTATGCTTCATAAAGTATAAGACAGTCCATCTGCTATAATCATCAATGAAGGACACATAATACCTTGATCCTGAAATGGAAGGGTCCTTGCTAGGTCCCCAAACATCTGTGTGTACCAAGTCTAGGTAGTCTTCATGCATGAAACCTTTCCTTGAGTAAGGCAACCTGTGTGACTTACCAAACTAACAAGCTCCACACTTGTAAATCATGTGTTGCTTGGATACATTAGGTATCCCAAGCACACATTGATCCCTGCTCATTTGCTTTAGGGTTCTTTCACCTATGTGACCCATCCTTTTGTGCCATATTTCTAATTCTGAAAGTGTTTGATCCTTGTAATTGTATAAAGCAATATTTTTGGTGTCTTCTAGCTCAAAAGTAAACAATCTACCTGATTTTTCTCCCTTGGCTATTCTTCTGAATCCATGTCTTGGGTCCTCCACATATGCTCCATGTTGATTGAACCTGACTTGTAAACCTTTTTCCACAATCTGACCTACACTCATCAAGTTCTTGGTGATAGTTGGGACATAAAGTACGCTGCTCAATAAATTCTGATTACCATCACTAGTCTTTACATTACCAACCTTTACAACAGAATGTTTAGTATCATCACCTGTCTGCACTTGATGTTTGCCCTTGGGTTCTTCCAAATCAGAAAGTAGTGCCACATTACCAGCTACATGGTTAGAACACCCTGAATCAATAGAAAATAAATGTTCATCATTTGTACCTATCTTGGAGGTCACATTCATGATCAATAGGGAGTCATCTTGCTCCTCTGTATAGTTGTTGTAGTCCTTTCTATTTCTGTATCCACCTTGGAAGTTACCATTGTGGTTGTGGTTGTAATTGTTGTTGTACTGATTGTTGTATCCATTGTAGCTTTGGTGTTGGTTGAATCTGCCTCTACCTTGAGAGTATCCACCTCTTTGATAGCCTCTTCCTCTCTGATTCTTATAATTTCTGTAGCACTCATCTGTGGTATGGTTAGACAATCCACAAATGTTGCATGGTGATGAGTTGTAGGATCTCCCCCTACCTTGCTTACCTCCTCTGCCTTTGCCTCTTGAAGATCTACCTCTCCCTGCATAGTTAGCTTGGGAGGTAGAGCCTTCTTCTTCTTGCTTCTTCCCTTTACCTTTATCCTTAACCTTCTTATCAGTATATAAAGCAGAGGGGTTGTTACCTTTTGATTGCTCTCCATTCCTTGTAAGCTTTGCTTCATGTGTGAAGAGTTGACCAATCAGAGTTGTTAGATCAGGAGCATGTATGTCCATGTATAGGTCCATTGCTGTGGTAAAGCTCTCCCATTTATCATCTGCCTTTAGTCCATTGATTACCTGCCTTACTATTTGTTCCTCTTCAATCTCCTCTCCAATACTTGCAAGCTGGTCTGCAATGTCTTTGACCCTAGTGACAAAGTCTGAAACTGATTGCTTTGATTGCTTCCTAAGAGTAGTGAATTCAATCCATAGTTGATTCTTTCTGGCCCTTGTACTTGATGAAAAATATGTTGACAAGGTTTCCCAAGTCTCTTGGGAAGTCTTGCACTTCCTGATGTGAGGTAAAAGGAAATCAGATATAGAGTTAAGAAGATATGACCTTGCCAATGCATCTTTTGCACACCATGTGTTGAGCCTCTCTTGTTCATCCTTGGTGGGTAAGCCTCTAGCTTTGAATGAGGGCAATTCCTCATCTCCTGATATGAATCCAAATAAGCTTCTTCCTTGTAGATAGGTCTTCATCCTTAGAGACCAAGCTTGGTAATTGTTCCAGTCCAATTTGTCAATGAAAGAGGGAAAACCATCTCCCATGTTACCTTATTTGCTCTGGTACCACTGTTGGGAGAGATGGTTGGATACACTCAGAAGATTGAGTTGGTGCTGCTATACCTGCTTCACACCTGCCCTCCTTTGACTCCAGATATGCTTAGTAGACTTGATTAGCTTCCAAATGATACCAAGAAAGCATATATGTACTTTGCAAATGATATGTGTAATGATCAAATCAAAACAGATAACTTGTGACTTCAAGAATCCAGAAAAACTTGCTATTTTGGTATTGACACCTGCTCAGTCTTTCACTCAGTATGACCAGCACACTTACAATTGATCAAATTCCTTCTGGACATATTAAATTAGCTTTACAAGCTACCATTTGCAAGTGGAATCACTCAAATTGATAAACTATGCACTGAGAAATAAGTTTAGCAAAATTATGATTACCCCCGACTTTTTAGGAGAGTTGCAGAGATAGACCAGAGACGACTTCGAAGACGATTTCTCGAAAATGGCTGAACCAAACTTCTTCAAACTTTGTAGCCTTGTAGAATGCTTTGAGCTGAATCCAAAAAGCCTTGAATCACTTGATTTGGTGGAGTAGACACTGAGATATGCCTCTTTGAAGTTGACAGACTTGGAGATGATGACTCAGAGAAAATAGAGTAGATGAATGTAAGTATTTGTATTAGATCATGTAAATGTACATTCTCATTGGCATGATACACATAGCCTAATGGTACTCAGAGGCGTAGGCTATGGAGTAGACCTCACACACTCAATGATTGATATAGAAATGCCTCGGGATTGGTGACACATACCCGCGACTTTTCACTTATAACTTATATATGAAATGAGTGAGAGTTTGAATTCAAATTTGAATTCTTGGATCCCTTCAATCACTCCTCTAAAAGTAAGGAGATATTCCCTCAATCAATCAATCAATCTTTCCACGACTTAATCAAGTAGGTGTGATTACACATGCCAAGTAAATTTAGACTTTTACAATGGGTAAAATGGTAAGAAACTTTAAGCATAAGTTCCTATGGGTCTTCACTTATGTAGAGTCTTCAAATCAAATGTCCAAGCCAAGTGTGATGGCTTGAATTGCACCAACAATTCAAATATAAAGATTGAAGAATTCAATACACAGGTGAAGGAAAGATGGGAGATTCTCTTCAGATAGAGAAATTGGATAGAGAGAACTATCCTGCATGGTCAATGAGGATGGAAGCTCATCTTATGAGCAAAGACTTGATAGCTTACATTACGGGTGAAGAAGAAAAGCCTCAATTCAGAGATCCTAGTGTTCCAACTAGGGAGGAATTGTCAGATTTGAAGAATTGGATGAAGAGAGATGCTCAAGCTAGGAGCATTATCTATATGGCAGTCAATGACTACTTGCTACCTCACATTAGAGGTCTTGAAAGTGCAAGTGATATATGGAATGCTTTGGAGGAGCATTTCCAAAATACCACAAAGTCAAGGAAGGCATCTTTGTGGGCAGAATTTACCACCTTCAAGAAAAAGCCCTCTCAATCCATCTCAGATTATGTAACCAGAATGAAGGACATTGCAGATGCATTAGGAGCTGTTGATGAAGACATTGAGGAGGATAAATTGTTAAGGCAAATACTCACAGGTTTGAGAGGTGATGACAAATGGAAGCCATTTATTTTGTCCACTGAATTATCACTTGATCATTTTACTCCTGACTTAAATCAGTTGCTAGGACATATGTTAACCTTTGAGCAGGATGTCAAAGGTGAAAGTGACAAGAGTACAAGTCATGCAATGTACTCAAAGGATAAGAAGAAAAATAGCAAAGGAAAGCAACAAGCAAATGAAGATGAAGGCACAACTAGTCAAGCCAACTTCCTAAGAGGAAGAGGAGGTGGCAAAGGTAGAGGAAGAGGCAGGAACAACAAAGATGGAGTCAAAGCTTGCTGGATTTGTGGTAAGACAAATCATTTAGCTAATGATTGTTGGCATAATAATCAGAGTAATGGTGGATATAATCAGAATTTTAATTCAAGAGGAAGAGGTGGCAGAAATCAAAGAGGTAATTTCAGAGGTAGAGGTAGTAGGGGTTACTTTGGAAGAAATGCAGGTAGAGGATTCCAAAGTCAACAATACAATAATACTTACTACAATTATGCTTCAGATCAGAAGGAGGATTCAACATTGATAATGAATGCAACTTGTGAAAGGCAAAGTGAAGACCAAAGCGTCTTCTACATTGACTCAGGGTGTAGCAATCATCTGAGTGGTAACATAGCATTGATGACTGATTTGGAAAATAAGGTGACTAATCATGTTGTTCAAATAGGAGACAATACAAAGCACAATGTGAAGTCAATTGGATCAGTAAAGGCCAAGGATGGTAGCACCTTATTGAGTAAGGTCTTGTATGTTCCTACAATTCTTAAGAATTTGATAAGTGTAGGACAAATTGTTGAAAAAGGTTATGAAGTGAGGTTCACTAATGAAGGAGTGTTTGTGGAAGACCCTAGCAATGGGTATAAACAAATTGTTTCAGGGAAGAAAGAAGGAAGATTGTTCACATTGAAGATTCAAGGTAATGTTGGTCATGTCTTGTTCACTTATAGAGGACATAAGATCTCTGAGTTAGATCTTTGGCACAAGAGGCTTGGACATTTCAATGAAAGAGGTATCAAAGACATTATTAACAATGGTGCAGTGCTTGGATTGCCTAATGTTGCAGGTCAACATATGACATACAGATGTGAGGCATGTCAATTAGGTAAGGCTCATAAGCAATCTTATTCCAAGCATGGTTTTATGTATTCAGAGAAGCTTGAGTTGGTACACACAGATGTGTGGGGACCATCAAAGGATTTCAGTATCAATGGTTCAAGGTATTATGTGATTTATGTTGATGATGCTACCAGATGGATCACTATCTATGTGATCAAAGATAAGTCAGAGGTATTCAATACATTCAAACATTATCATGTGTATGCAGAAAGAATTACAGGTCATAAGTTGAAGAGACTAAGGTCAGATGGAGGGGGAGAGTATTTCTCTAATGAGTTCAGTGATTACTTGTGGAATGCAGGTATAAAAAGGGAGATTACTTGCAGGTACTCTCCTCAACAAAATGGTGTAGCAGAAAGGAGGAATAGGACTCTTGTTGAGTTTGCAAGATCCATGATGAAGGAGAAAAATTGCCCAAATTATTTGTGGGCTGAGGTTGTAAATACAGCCACTTATCTGGTCAATAGGCTACCATGTAAAGCCTTGTAGGGTATGACACCATATGAGGCATGGTGGAGTAAGAGACCTACATTAGACCATTGCAAAGTATTTGGATGTTTGGCATATGCATATGTGCCATCACAATTAAGACACAAATTGGAACCTAAAGCTGAAAAGTATGTGTTCATTGGTTATGATGATAAGCAGATGGGATATAGGTTGTGGAGTCCATCCACAAAACAATTCATTGTGTCTAAGGATGTTACATTTGATGAGCAAGGTACTTGGTATGCAGGTACTATCAATATTAATACAGGTGATGAAGAAGTTGTGAGTCAAAGGAAAGGTAAATCAAAGGTACAGATATTTGATGAAGAGGAGAATAATGAAGTGCAGGTTGAAGTTGAAGAAATGCCAAGATTTGATCCTGAGTGTGAAGAACCAGAAACCTCAAGGAGTGGAGAACTTAGAAGGTCATCAAGACACAAGTGGCAACCTACAAGGTATAGCTATGATACTTCTTTTTTGGCTACCAAAGATTATGCTTACATGATAAAAGCAGATGAAGACCCTTCTACATATGACGAGGCAAAAGGTAAAGAAAATTGGGAGAAAGCTATGCAGGAAGAATATGATGCATTGATGGAGAATCAAACATGGGATTTGGTTCCAAAACCAAATAGTCAAAAAATCATTGGATGTAAGTGGGTCTACAAGACAAAAAGGTTTGCAGATGGAAGTGTGTCTAGGTA
>CM035425.1:101403666-101406166 GCA_020310875.1 Ceratopteris richardii | reverse complement strand
CTACCAACCTAGCTTTATATCTGTTGATTGTACCATCAGAGTTCCTCTTAAGTTTGTAGATCCATCTGGATCCTATCACCTTCATAGAGTTCTTCTTGGGTACCAAGTCCCATGTGTCACTCTCCTTGAGAGCCTCTATTTCTTCATTCATAGCTTCTTTCCATTCTGGTTTTGTGATTGCCTCCTCATATGAACCTGGTTCTTCATTCAATAGATCCTTTGCAAGATATACAGAATGCTTAGTTACAAGAGAAGTGTCATACCCATATCTGATAGGCTTCTTACTTTCTCTCTGAGATCTCCTCATTGCTTGAGTTGAGGATTCTGGTATATCCTCTAGCTTCTTCATCTTCATCTTTCCTTTGGACTTCCATGCCTTGAATTCCTCAAGGTTAATTGTGTCATCATCTTCTGAGCTTGAGTCTTCTTTCTGGATTGGTTCCTCCTTGGTAAGCTTTGGGAAGTCTTCTTCCATGTCATAAGGTAGACTAACCTTCCTGCATTCATTCTCATACCATGAGTCATTCTCATCAAAGATGACATCTCTCCTTACCTTGAAACCTTTGTTTGAGGGGTTGTAGAATCTGTACCCTTTCTGATTCAAGTCATAACCAATGAAGATACATTTTTCAGCTTTACGGTCTAGCTTTCCCCTTACCTGTGAGGGAATATGCACATATGCAATACAACCAAAGATTTTGCAATGATTCAATGATGGTCTCTTACCATGCCAAGCTTCATAAGGTATCATTCCATCAAGTGACTTTGATGGCAACCTGTTAATGAGATATGTGGCAGTAGATACACTCTCTGCCCAAAGATAATTTGGTAATTTCTTTTCATTAAGCATAGACCTAGCTGTTTCAACAATGAGTCTATTCCTTCTTTCAGCTACCCCATTTTGTTCAGGTGAGTACCTTGTGGTTATCTCCCTCTTGATGCCTCTTTCCTGCAAGAAGTCTTCAAATTCATTGGAGAAGTATTCACCTCCTCCATCTGACCTTAGTCTTTTCAAGTTTCTACCTGTTTGATTTTCAACTAGTGCAAGATATCTTTTGAAACAATTAAATACTTCATCCTTATGCTTCATAAAGTATAAGACAGTCCATCTGCTATAATCATCAATGAAAGACACATAGTACCTTGATCCTGAAATGGAGGGTTCCTTGCTAGGTCCCCAAACATCTGTATGCACCAATTCCAGGTAGTCTTCATGCATAAAACCTTTCTTTGAATAGGGTAATGTGTGTGACTTACCATACTGACAAGCTCCACACTTGTATATCATGTGTTGCTTGGATACATTAGGTATCCCAAGCACACATTGATCCTTGCACATTTGCTTTAAGGTCCTTTCACCAATGTGACCTAACCTCTTGTGCCAAATTTCTAATTCTGAAAGTGTTTGATCCTTGTAATTCTATAAAGAAATGTTCTTTGTGTCCTCTAGCTCAAAAGTAAATAATCTACCTGATTTTTCTCCCTTGGCTATCCTTCTGAATCCATGTCTTGGGTCCTCCACATATGCTCCATGTCGATTGAATCTGACCTGTAAACCTTTCTCCACAATCTGACCTACACTCATTAGGTTCTTGGTGATAGTTGGGACATAAAGTACTCTTCTCAATAAGTTCTGATTACCATCACTAGTCTTTACATTACCAATTTTTACAACTGAATGCTTAGTATCATCACCTGTATGTACCTGATGTTTGCCCTTGCGTTCTTCCAAATCAGAAAGTAGTGCCACATTGCCAGCTACATGATTAGAACAAATCAATATAGAATAAATTATCATCATTGATACCTGACTTAGAAGTCATATTCATGATCAATAGGGAGTCATCTTGCTCCTTTGTATAGTTGTTGTAGTCCTTCCTATTTCTGTATCCACCTTGGTAGTTACCATTGTGGTTGTGGTTGTAATTGTTGTTGTACTGATTGTTGTATCCATTGTAGCCTTGGTGTTGGTTGAATCTGCCTCTACCTTGAGAGTATCCACCTCTTTGATGGCCTCTTCCTCTCTGATTTTTATAATTTCTGTAGCACTCATCTGTAGTATGATTAGACAGACCACATATATTGCATGGTGATGAATTGTAGGATCTCCCCCCACCTGGCTTACCTCCTCTGCGTCTACCTCTTGAAGATCTACCTCTCCCTGCATAATTAGCTTGGGAGGTAGAGCCTTCTTCTTCTTGCTTCTTCCCTTTACCTTTATCCTTAACCTTCTTATCAGTATATAGAGCAGAGGGGTTGTTACCTTTTGATTGCTCTCCATTCCTTGTAAGCTTTGCTTCATGTGTCAAGAGTTGACCAATCAGAGTTGTTAAATCAGGAGCATGTGTTAAAGGCACAAGTTTGTACTAAGGTTCAATTGAAGGGTTGAGAAAAGACCGAGTGGGAAGAGCCTTAAGGGCCACATCTTTTTGTATATATAGTGCATTTTGGTTAATGAAAAAGAGACAATCTCTGATTTTCGTCGACACTCATTCTCAGA
>CM035425.1:101361166-101371166 GCA_020310875.1 Ceratopteris richardii | reverse complement strand
TCTACAAAGCTTTATTCCATCAAGTGCCTTCGTCATCATAGATTCTACTTGCTTTTCAGTCGGAACAAAAGAAATGTCAATCTCCTTTGCCATGAGCTTCTCCCTGATGAAATGGTAATGGACTTCTATGTGCTTGGTTCTCGCATGGAAAATAGGATTTGCCGCTAGATGAATGGAACTTACATCATCTCCAAATATGTGAGGTTTGGAACTCACAAGTCCCAAATTTGTATACAATGCTTTTAACCATATTGCCTCTTGAGTTGCTATGGTCAAGCCTCTGTACTCTGCTTCAGTTGAGGATAAAGCAACTGTTGGTTGCTTCTTGGAACTCCATGAGACTAGCTTTGAACCTACAAATGCTAAGTAACCAAATGTACTTTTTCTATCATCCTTAGCTCTTGCCCAATCTGCATCTGAGTAGATTTTGATATCGCAATCTGAAGAGTAAGGATAGAATATACCTTCGTTGATTGTACCTTTGAGATACTTAAGTACTCTCTTAGCCGCATCCATGTGTGGTCTTCTTGGTGAGTGCATGAACTGACTAAGCACTCCCACACTATATGAGGTGTCTGCCCTTGTGTGAGTAGCATATATCAAGCTACCTACCAAGCTTTGATACTCTTTAATGTCTTCAATTTTCTCACCTTCATAAACACTAAGTTTATGATTCATCTCCAAAGGTGTGCCTGCAGGTTTAGTATTCTCCATTTTGAACTTGAGAAGAAGATCCTGAATGTATCTTCTTTGAGTCAAATACATTCCTTCATCTGTGTATATCACCTGCATACCTACGAAATATGTGAGCTCACCTAGGTCACTGATTTTGAACTCCTCTTGCATGTGTCTCTTGATCCTTTGAATGCCATTTAGATCATCACCTATCACAATAATATAATCTACATATACACATAGATAGATAACCTCATTGTGATCCCTTTTGGTGAATAGAGAAGGATCTGAGCTGCTAGCTCTGAACCCTTGATCTTGGAGATATGTAACCAACCTGTAATTCCAAGCTCTCGGAGCTTGTTTCAATCCATACAATGCTTTCTTAAGTCTGCAAACATAAGATGGATGATTAGGGTTTTCAAAACCTGGTGGTTGTGACATGTATACCTCTTCACTTATCCAACCATTTAAGAATGCATTTTTCACATCAAGTTGGAGGAGTCTCCAATTCCTTGCAACAGCTACACTTATCAATGTCCTGATTGTAGTCCTCTTTGCAACTGGTGAGAATGTTTCCTCATAGTCTATACCATGAGTTTGTGAGCATCCTTTGGCAACTAATCTTGCCTTGTACCTGCAAAGTGATCCATCTGAATTTCTTTTAACTTTATATACCCATCTGCAACCAATTACCTTTTGATTCGGCAACATTGGAACCAAATCCCAAGTGTCCATTTCCTTCAATGCATCTATCTCTTCGTTCATGGCCTTTTCCCAATTAGGGTTTCCCTTTGCCTCTTCATAGGTTGAGGGTTCCTCTGAAATAGAGTCTTTTGCCAAGTAGATTGAATGCTTTGTAACAAATGTGGAATCATATCCATACCTTTCTGGTTGTTTCTTCTCTCTTGCTGATCTTCTAGGTGCTTGTTTGGAGCATTCTCCAACCTCTTGCATCTTTGCTTTGCCTCTTGACTTCCATAGCTTGTAATCCCTTTCTCTTTCATCTTGGTCATCGTCTGTATCACTTCTTGGATCCTGGACCTGTGTATCATGCTTGCTTCCTAATTGATGAGAGTTAGAATCAAGATCATATGGTAGTGTTACCTTTTGTTTGTCTTCATCATACCAAGACCTGCGTTCTTCAAACACAACATCTCTACTTGTAGTGAATTGCTTGGTTGAAGGATTGAAGAACCTGTAACCCATCTGAGTTGAATCATATCTAATAAACACTGCCTTTGTTGCCCTTTCATCTAGCTTACCTCTTATTTGTGATGGTACATGAACATAAGCTAAACAACCAAAAACCTTGCAATGTCCAAGACTAGGTTTTCTTCCATGCCATGCTTCATAAGGAGTCATACCTTGAAGTGATTTGGACGGTAGTCGATTGACAAGGTACATTGTAGTTGAAATAGCTTCTGCCCAAAGATAATGTGGCAACTTCTTCTCTTCAAGCATTGTTCGGGCTGATCCAACCAATGTCTTGTTTCTCCTCTCTGCAATTCCATTTAGTTGAGGAGAGTACCTAGTAGTCACTTCCCTTTTGATACCTTTATCCTGCAAGAACTCATCAAACTCTTTGGAGAAGTATTCTGCCCCTCCATCACATCTGAGCTTCTTTAGTGATCTACCTGTATGATTCTCCACATGTCCAAGATACTTCTTGAAGCAATCAAATACTTCATTCTTACTCTTGATAAAGTATAGAACAGTCCACCTACTATGGTCGTCAATAAATGAGACATAATACCTTGATCCTGCCAATGAAGGTTCTTGACTTGGTCCCCATACATGTGTATGTACTAAGTCCAATAAGTTGTTGTGGATGTAGCCTTTGTGGTTGAATGGTTGTCTTTGTGCCTTCCCAATCTGACATGCATCACACATGTTGATCATGTGTTGCTTTGATATGTTCGGCAGTCCTAGAACACTTTGATCCCTGCATATATCCTTCAAGGTTCTTTCATTCACATGAGCAAGTCTCTTATGCCACACTTCAAGCTCACTTAGGGTTTGAGACCCAAAGTTGAATAGAGCTATGTTCCTGGCTCCTCCTACTTCAAAAGTAAAGAGCCTACCATGCTTCTCACCTCGGGCTATCTTCTTGAAGCCTTGACATGGATCTTCCACAAAAGCTCCATGTTGGGTGAACCTAACTTGCAAGCCTTTTTCAACTATTTGGCCTACACTTATTAGGTTTTTAGTGATAGTGGGTACATAGAGAACCTTACTTAGAATGTTTGTCCTGCCATTGGAAGCTTTGACATTACCAATCTTAACCCCATTGTGCTTCGTGTCATCCCCTGTTTGCACTTCATGTCTATGCTTTGGACTTTCCAAATCAGATAGAAGAGCAATGTTGCCTGCAACATGATTCGAACATCCTGAATCTATGTAGAACAAATGATCATCTTCTTTACGTTCTTTGTGGCTTAGATTCATGAGAAGTAATGAGTCTTCATGTGGTTGATCTTCTGAATAATTGTTGTAGTCTCTTCTATTATAGCTTCTATTGTTGTTGTTGAAGTTGTGTCCACCTCTGCCTCTATTGCTGCCATATCCACCTCTTCCACTTCCTTTCTGGGTCTTCCCATTGAACCAGCAATTCTGAGTGGTGTGGTTGGTCTTATCGCATATGGCACAAGGTTGAACATTCTGACCTTTGGCTTTGTCTTGCTTTGGTCCTTTCTTCTTCCCTTTCCACTTGCTCTTGCTTGCGAAGTTGGCTTGGGAAGTCTCTTCTTCATCTTCTTCCTTCTTCTTGCCTTTCTGCTTCTTATCCTTCTTATCTGCATATAGAGCACTAGTTGAATTACCATGATAAGAGTTACCTTCCTTTATGCTATTGTTGGCTTCTTGATTGAAGAGTTGTCCAAGAAAGATGTTGAAGTCTGGAGTTTGCACATCCATGATGAGATCGTAAGCCGTCGTGAATGATTGCCATTGCTTATCACTTCGAATGCCGTTGAGAATTTGCCTCATGATGACCTCTTCTTCAATCAGCTCTCCAATGGACGCTTACTGATCCGCAACCTCCTTGACTTTGGTAAAAAACTCTGTGATGGTTTGTTTAGGTGTCTTCTTTATTTGGTTGAACTCGTTCCAAAGATGATTCTTTCTTGCTTTGGTACTAGCAAAAAAGAAAGTCTCCAGGGCATCCCAAGTCTCTTGAGATGTCTTGCATCCTCTAATATGTGGTAATAGAAAGTTAGAGATAGATTTTAGTATGTACGACCTTGCTTGAGCATCCCTTGCGCACCAAAGTGTGAGCTTATCTATCTCCTCTTGTGTAGGTCCTCCTTTGGATCTTGGAATAGGCATAGCTTCATCACCTACTACAATTCCATAAAGATTTCTACCTTGCTAATAGGCCTCCATTCTGATTTGCCAAGCCGCATAGTTGTGTCGATCAAGCTTCTCGATCATTGAGTGAAAGCCGTCACCCATCTTGAACTAGCTCTGATACCACTGAAAGAAACTTGGAGAACTTTGTCGAAGGTAGAAAAGTGCGTTTCGAAGCGACGAACTTTGGTCAAGCCAACCGGCACAAGACCAGCCCTTGAGCTTTTGGAGACTCAAATAGACCTTATGCCATGCTATAAGTGCAAAGAAACACACTATGTACCTTGGAGCATCAAGGAGAATGAGTCGATACAAAACAGATAGGTTCGCGGGCCGACTAGCTCAAAAAACTTACTATCTATGGAAGAGATAATGAACTTCAAATACCCATAGCGACCAGCGTGATTACAATTAGAAAAACTCCTTTTATGGGAGTGATACACATAGGGTTGCGTGTATGGAATACACAAAAGTATAAGGAATAAGCAAAATATGCTATAGGAATGAATGCGACATTCACCGGTGGTACTTCCTATTTTTCAGTAATACGTAGAGATTGACCCCGAGGCAGAAAAACTGAGATTTCTCCAAATCTGCTGAACCAACTACTTTGAAAATTTACACGCATAAACTAGACACTAATACCTTTCCAATGAGTCCTCTTGCACTCACTTTTGAGCTGTGAGGAGATAGCAGCAGCCTCTGCAAGATTACTGTTGGCGAAGAAGATGATGCAGAAAATTGAAGGAGCAAGACAATGATGGTCACAATTGTATGTATATTGCTTCCATGTATTTTACAAGTGATTCCAAGTCTTTATATAGACTCTAGGAGTGTTCCACGAGTTTTACAACTTGAATTTGAATTCAAATGAAGGTGGTAATGGTTGTTGGAGGGAATCAATTCACTTCCCTACAATCTAGGAAAAGTGAAGATCTTGATTGATCTACTTTTAGGTGATTGATTGCTTGATTGAATGCAACTTCAACCACCACAAATTCATGGGATTTGGGCTCTATCTTTCTACCTTTACATGTGTACAACTCAAGGCTTTTACAACGGTAAATGAGCCATCAAAATATTCTCAAAAATACAAAGAACTCTCCAACGTATATTCTTTCGACTCGATAACCTTTGATGTAGATCAAATCCACCTCAAGCATAGTATAAGCTTGATGTTCCAACAATCTATCTATCTATCTATCTATCTATCTATCTATCTATCTATCTATCTATCTATGTGTCTATCTATTTATATATCTATCTATCTATCTATCTATCTACCTATCTATCTATCTATCTATCTATCTATCTATCTATCTATCTATCTATCTATCTATCTATCTATCTATCTATCTATCTACCTATCTATCTATCTATCTATCTATCTATCTATCTATCTATCTATCTATCTATCTATCTATCTATCTATCTATCTATCTATCTATCTATCTATCTATCTATCTATCTATCTGTCTGTCTGTCTATCTGTCTGTCTGTCTATCTGTTTGTCTATATGTCTATCTGTCTGTCTATCTGTCTGTCTGTCTGTCTGTCTATCTATCTATCTATCTATCTATCTATCTATCTATCTATCTATCTATCTATCTATCTATCTATCTATCTATCTATCTATCTATCTATCTATCTATCTATCTATCTATCTATCTATCTATCTATCTATCTATCTATCTATCTATCTGTTGGGAGAGGATGGTTGGATGCACTCAGAGATTGAGTAGGTGCTGCTAAACCTGCTTCACACCAGCCCTCTTTGACTCCAGGAATGCTTATTAAACTTGCTTAGCTTCCAAATGATACCAAGAAATCATATATGTACTTTGCAAATGATATGTGTAATGGTCAAATCAAAACAGACTACTTGAGACTTCAAAAATCAAGAAAAACCTGCTATTTTGGTATTGACACCTGCTCAGTCTTTCACTCAGTCTGACCAGCACACTTACAATTGATCAAATTCCTTCTGGACATATTAAATTAGCTTACCAAGCTACCATTTACAAGTGGAATCACTCAAATTGATAAACTATGCACTGAGAAATAAGTTTAGCAAAATTATATGTACCCTCGACTTTTTAGGAGCTCTGTAGACAAATACCAGAGACTACTTCGAGCAAGATTTCTCCGAGATGGCTGATCCAATGATCTTCAAATTTTGTAGGCATGTAGTATGCTTGGAGCTGGTTCCAATATGCTTTGAATCACGTGAAATGGTTGAGTAGATCCTGAGATATGCTTTGTTGAAGTTGACAGACTTGGAGTGTGAACTCAGAGAATTACAGAGTAGATGAATGTAAGTATTTGTATTAGATCATGTAAATGTACATTCCCATTGGCGTGATACACATAGCCAAATGGTACTCAGAGGTGTAGGCTATGAAGTAGACCTCACACACTCAATGATATATACAGAAATGCCTCCGGATGAGTGAAGAACACCTGCGACTTTTACTTGTAGCTTTTTATAGGAGTTGAGTGTAAATTTGAATTTGAATTCAAATCAATCTCCTTGAATCTTTCACCTAAAAGTTGATTTAGATATTCTCTCAATTACAAGATCTAATTTCCACGACTTAAACAAGTAGGTGTGCTTATACATATGCCAAGTCATTTTAGACTTTTACAAAGGGTAAAGAGGTAATAACTCATAAGCTAGTGTTCCTATGATCCTTGCTTCATGTAGAGTATTCAAGATAGTATCCAAGCCAAATTGTGAAGGCTTGACTTGCACCAACAGCTCCCCCTCAAGCCAAACATTTTGGCTCAAGTCTTCAGCTTCATTCTTCAATCACATCCTGCAATCCAATCATGGATTTGAATCTGCATAATTTGTTTCCATCCAAAGCTTTAGTGAGTAAATCTGCACATTGCATATTAGTAGACACATAAGTCAACTGAATGTCTTTGCTAAGCAACTTCTCTCTCACATAGTGGTAATGAACCTCTATGTGTTTGGTTCTCGCATGATATATTGGATTAGCTGCAAGGTGAAGTGAACTTGTGTTATCTCCAAAGATAATTGGATGCCTTGTGTATAGGCCTAACTCTGTATACAAAAGCTTCAACCAGATAGCTTCCTGAGTGGCATTTGCTAGCCCTCTATACTCTGCTTCAGTAGATGACAAAGCTACTGTAGGTTGTTTCTTGGCTGACCAAGAAATAGGTTTATCACCTGCAAAACATATGTATCCTGATGTGCTTCTCCTATCATCCTTGCATCCTGCCCAATCTGCATCTGAATATACTTTAATGTCAATATCTGATGTATAAGGAAAGTACAATCCATGGTTCTGAGTTCCCTTTAGATACTTCAAAATCTTCTTTGCTGCCTCTAGGTGAGGTACCCTTGGTTTGTGCATGAATTGGCTTAGCACACTAACTCCATATGCTATGTCAATTCTGGTTAAGGTAGCATAATTCAAACTACCTACCATACTTTGGTATCCTGTAATGTCTTGGACTTCATCACCTTCATGAGCACTAAGCTTTAGGTTGACCTCCATTGGAGTGCTTGAGACTTTAGCATCCTGCAAATTAAATTTCTTCAACATGTCCTGAACATACTTCTTCTGAGTCATAAAGATACCTGAATTTGTATAAACCAATTCAAGACCTAAGAAGTACTTTAATAATCCAAGATCATTGATCTTGAATTCCTTCATCATCTGTCCTTTGATGTGTCTAATCCCACTGACATCATTGCCTGTAATGATGATGTCATCAACATAAACACACAAGTAGATTACCTCTGTACTACTCCTCTTTATGAATAGAGAAGTATCTGCTTTACTCATCATAAATCCTTGGTCTTGGAGATATGTTGTCAACCTGTAATTCCATGCTCTAGGTGCCTCCTTCAAACCATACAGAGCCTTCTTCAATTTACAAACATAATTTACCTTCTTGGGATCTTCATAGCCAGGTGGTTGTGACATGTAGACTTCTTCAGATATCCATCCATTCAAGAAAGCATTCTTGACATCTAATTGGTACATGTTCCAATTCTTGGATGCAGCTATACTCACCAAAATTCTGATTGTTGGCATCTTAGCCACAGGAGAAAATGTCTCCTCATAATCAATGCCTTGGGTTTGTGCAAAACCCTTGGCTACCAACCTAGCTTTATATCTGTTGATTGTACCATCAGAGTTCCTCCTGAGTTTGTAGATCCATCTGGATCCTATCACCTTCATAGAGTCCTTCTTGGGTACCAAGTCCCATGTGTCACTCTCTTTGAGTGCCTCTATTTCTTCATCCATAGCTTCTTTCCATTCTGGTTTGGTGATTGCCTCCTCATATGAATCTGGTTCTTCATTCAACAGATCCTTTGCAAGATATAAAAAATGCTTAGTCACAAGAAAAGTGTCATACCCATATCTGATAGGCTTCTTACTTTCTCTCTGAGATCTCCTCATAGCTTGAGTTGAGGATTCTGGTATATCCTCTAGCTTCTTCATCTTCATCTTTCCTTTGGACTTCCATGCCTTGAATTCCTCAAGGTTGATTGTGTCATCATCATATGAGCTTGAGTCTTCTTTCTGGATTGGTTCCTCCTTGGTGAGCTTTGGGAAATCTACTTCCATATCATAGGGTAGACTAACCTTCCTGCATTCATTCTCATACCATGAGTCATTCTCATCAAAAACGACATCTCTGCTTACCTTGAAACCTTTGTTTGAGGGGTTGTAGAATCTGTACCCTTTCTGGTTCAAGTCATAACCAATGAAGATACATTTTTCAGCTTTAGGGTCTAGCTTTCCCCTTACCTGTGAGGGAATATGCACATATGCAACACAACCAAAGATTTTGCAATGATCCAATGATGGTCTCTTACCATGCCAAGCTTCATAAGGTGTCATTCCATCAAGTGACTTTGATGGCAACCTGTTAATGAGATATGTGGCAGTAGATACACTCTCTGCCCAAAGATAATTTGGCAATTTCTTTTCATTAAGCATAGACCTAGCTGTTTCAACAATGAGTCTATTCCTTCTTTCAGCTACCCCATTTTGTTCAGGTGAGTACCTTGTGGTTATCTCCCTCTTGATGCCTCTTTCCTGCAAGAAGTCTTCAAATTCATTGGAGAAGTATTCACCTCCTCCATCTGACCTTAGCCTCTTCAAGTTTCTACCTGTTTGATTTTCAACTAGTGCAAGATATCTTTTGAAACAATTAAATACTTCATCCTTATGCTTCATAAAGTATAACACAGTCCATCTGCTATAATCATCAATGAAGGACACATAGTACCTTGATCCTGAAATGGAGGGTTCCTTGCTAGGTCCCCAAACATCTGTATGCACCAATTCAAGATAGTCTTCATGCATAAAACCTTTCTTTGAATAGGGCAACCTGTGTGACTTACCAAACTGACAAGCACCACACTTGTAAATCATATGTTGCTTGGATACATTAGGTATCCCAAGCACACATTGATCCCAGCACATTTGTTTTAGGGTTCTTTCACCTATGTGGCCTAACCTCTTGTGCCATATTTCTAATTCTGAAAGTGATTGATCCTTGTAATTGTATAAAGCAATGTTTTTGGTGTCTTCTAGCTCAAAAGTAAATAATCTACCTGTTTTTTCTCCCTTGGCTATCCTTCTGAATCCATGTCTTGGGTCCTCCACATATGCTCCATGTTGATTGAACCTGACCTGTAAACCTTTTTCCACAATCTGACCTACACTCATTAGGTTCTTGGTAATAGTTGGGACATAAAGTACTCTACTCAATAAGTTCTGATTACCATCACTAGTCTTTACATTACCAATCTTTACAACAGAATGCTTAGTATCATCACCTATCTGTACTTGATGTTTGCCTTTGGGTTCTTCCAAATCAGAAAGTAGTGCCACATTGCCAGCTACATGGTTGGAACACCCTGAATCAATATAAAATAAATGATCATCATTTGTACCTGCCTTGGAGGTCATATTCATGATCAATAGGGAGTCAT
>CM035425.1:101328666-101353666 GCA_020310875.1 Ceratopteris richardii | reverse complement strand
TCAGATATGTGAGTAGAGAAATGTTAATATCTTGATATTCCAAGATTCAATGCTTATGAAATTTTGTAGGGATATACTAGAAAGTATGTTGATTCTAAGCTATGAGAAAATGACTATTCTGATGGAGTGCTGATAGAGAAGTACATAATGAACACATATAGTACACTTCAAATGACCATATCTTAAGATTGAGAAAATCAATTGCAATGGAATTTTATGCATACGTAGTAAACTTATGGAGAAAATGTTATCAACTTAAATCATTGAAAATGATGCACCAAGCTCAAAGAAATCATCTCTGCAATCTGACTCAGAAAACTGAGAGATATGGAAGTAAACAATATACTCACAAAAGCATGAAGATATAAATGCAAATGATCCTAAAAATGAAAGTATATTGATTGTAAATTACAATGGACTTACTGATACATATGTGTGCATTGAACCCACACTTTGATATGGCATAAATCTCAGCTCATGGAGGTCTAAAACTATGACTAAAATGTTGTAAAACAAATCTCCTATCTTTTTGTGATTGATTGATTCTCCAACCACTTCTATCACAAATTCATGGTTTGTCTTTCCTTTTTTCATCAAGTGGAATCAACCATTTTGGATTCCTTTTACTTTTACATCAAGTAAAGACTTCAAAAATTACAAGAGATAGTTCACAAGTGAACTCATACATTGTCTTCACTTTAAAGCTTCTCCTATGACCTTGTGAGACTCAAGCCAATACTTAGGCTTGTCATAGACTTGCTCCAATAGCTCCCCCTCAAGCCAAGTATGTTGAGGTCTTCAATCTTCAAGAATTACCTACAACCCAATCATAGCCTTGAATTTGCAAAGCTTTGTACCATCCAATGCTTTGGTTAGAATATATGCACATTGTTGATGAGTGGAAACATAATTTAATTGAATTTCCTTGCTCACAATCTTCTCTCTTACATAGTGATAATGTACTTCAATATGTTTAGTCCTTGCATGAAAAATTGGATTGGCAGCCAACTGAATGGAGCTCATGTTGTCACCAAAGATACTTGGGGTTCCAAAATCCAGTCCAAGATATGTAAATAGTGTCTTCATCCACATTGCTTCTTGAGTATCTATGGAAAGTCCTTTGTATTCAGCTTTAGTGGAAGAGAGTGCAATTGTAGGTTGCTTCCTGGATGACCATGATGTTAGAGTTAGACGTCTGCGGAAGCACGCGAACAACACAAGGAAGAAGAAGAAGCTTGGAGCACAAACACACAATACTGAATGTATTACTAGAGAATGTATAAAGATTAGTAGCCCATTAGGGCAATAGGCGTATATACAAGCCAAGGGAGAAAACCTCCTAAAGAGGGAAAAAAGTTCCCCGCAGTCCTAGTGTGTTCACACACATCACTACCTAAATATATCAACAAATCCCCCCGGGAGTGATGCGTTGAACAAGGAGCTGGCACTCATGTATAAGGAAGTGTCAAGCTATGTGGAAATCACTCCACAAAAGGAAGTAAGCCCAAAGCTTTGCGGAAAGCTTCAAACTTCTCCCTAGGTAGAGCCTTTGTGAAAAGGTCTGCAATGTTCTCCGACATGGGCACATATGCCAAGCTGATCTCCCCAGTAGAGAACCTCTCCCTGACATAGTGATAATGCACCTCAATGTGCTTAGTGCGAGCATGGAATACAAGGTTCCTCGCAACTGCCAATGCACTCTAACTGTCAGTGAAGATGGTGGTAGCAGAAGACTGGCCAACACCCAAATCAACCATAAGGCGTCTCAGCCACACGCACTCAATAGTCGTTGTGAAAGCTACCCTATACTCAATCTCACAACAGTATAGGGCCTCACAGCTGGAAGTGGCCACAGTAGGCTGCTTCTTGCTCAACCAAGATATACATGAGCTACCAAGCATGAAGCAAAAACCACTGGTGGACACACGAGTGTCATAGCAACCAGCCAAGTCTGAGTCAAAAAAAGCATGCAAATCTAGCGGTAGTGATCCCCCTTTGGGATAAAACAAACCAAGTAGCCGAGTACCACTCAAGTAGCGAAAGATGCGCTTAACCGCCTTCCAATGTGTGACTCCTGAGCAATGCATAAACCTGCTCATCTGTGAGACAACAAACTGAATATCTGGCTGAGTAATGCATAAGTAAATCAAGCATCCAATAGCCTGCTAATAGAGAACAACATCAAATGCATCTCCAGCATCATGAAGACTCAATCGTAAACATGTCTCCATAGGAGTGGTGTAAGGAATTGAACTCACAACCTCTTGGTTAGGAATGTGATGGGCTAACCACTTGCCCCAAAAGCCATGGTTGAGGATTACTTCCTAATCCTCTCTCTTAGGGTGTAGTTCAACCATCTCCTACCTGTCAAGGGTGTGGTTCAATCACTTTATTACATTCTTCCCCCCTTGGTCGATCATTGTCCTCAATGATCTACTCTTGTATCCCTCTAGCCTCGGTGATCAATCCCTTGAACTCCCTAGGTGCCCTTGAATTGATGTCCCTCAACCTCGCACAATTTCTTGAACCTTGTTCGCAACCTTGTTCTCTTGAACCCTTGCTCTCAACCTTGGTGTCTTGAACCTTCTTGTTCGCAACCTTGGTGTCTCGAGCACTTGTTCTCAACCTCAGTCTTGAACCTTGTTCTCACCCATGCTTGGTATCTTGAACACTCAATCAAGTGCCACCCAAGGATTCCCAAGGAATTCACACTTCCAAGCTAGCTCATTGGAAAGTTCATTCCGAGAGCTTTCCAACGGTATATTACATGCCTCAATCCGACCTACGGATTGAGAGATACACCCCAATCATTGTAAGGTCCATCCTTGAAACCGACACGCGCGCCTTCCACAATTCCTACCCTTTCACATGGTAGAGTGCCCAAGCGCCTTTTTTAGAGGCCATTGGATCATTCCACTTTGCCCAAGCCTACTTCCTAGGCTGTGATACCAATGTAAGGAATTGAACTCACAACCTCTTGGTTAGGAATGTGATGGGCTAACCACTTGCCCCAAAAGCCATGGTTGAGGATTACTTCCTAATCCTCTCTCTTAGGGTGTAGTTCAACCATCTCCTATCTGTCAAGGGTGTGGTTCAATCACTTTATTACAAGTGGCAATAGGCTTACAGTCTTCAAGGCCAAAACGTTGCAATAATGTGTCAATATATTTCGTTTGACACAAAGCCATTCCACCATCAACTTGCATAAACTGAATGCCCAAAAAGTGATGAAAATGCCCCAAATCAGACATCTCAAATGAGGCATGCAAATCAGCCTTGAAATCAGCAATATGCTTCTCAATAGGACCAGTGAGCAGCATGTCGTCAACATAGAAAACAATGATCAAAAGCACATCATTAGCATGCTTAACATATAAGGTGCTTTCAGTTGGACTATTCTCAAAACCATGTGCAACCAGATAGGCATGTATCTTCTCATACCAATCATGTGGTGCTTGCTTTAAACCAAATAATGCCTTCTTTAACCCACACACCTGGTTTTCATGCCCTTTTTGCACAAAGCCACGGGGTTGAAAAACATACACTTCTTCATGCAAGTCAGCATTCAGAAATGTTGTTTTAATGTCCAACTGATGTACATTCCAACCATGATGGGCTGCAAGTGCACAAATACTCCAAATAGTAGTCATACGGCATGTAGGTGCAAAGGTCTCATCAAAATCAATGCCTCTTTCCTGTGCATAACCCTTTGCAACAAGCATAGCCTTATACATGTCAACTGTATCATCAAGTTTACGCTTTAGCTTGTATACCCACTTAGTGCCAATGGCCTTCTTTCCAAGAGGAAAGTCACATAAAGACCATGTACCATTCTTCATTGTAGCATCATATTCAGATTGCATAGCAGCCATCCAACTTTTTGAATTCTATGCTTCATCAAAAGAAACAGGCTCATTCTCATCATAGAGACTAGATGCAGCCATAGCATAGCAATCTGATGCAAAGGAGGCACTATGAGAGCCTGAACGAGTACGATATGATAAAGGTGCATCAAGTTTGCTATCACGCAAAGTTTGTACCAACCATTTTGGCATAGTTTTGCCTGTTCAATATCAGCTCTCTCATCAACAAGTGCATCATGTAAATCTGCATCAGAAATGGAATGATCTGCATCATCATATGAAACCTGCAAAGGCTGAGAAGTTACCTCATTAGGACCAGCACTAGACTATCCACCTGTAAAAAGAGGCATCAAAGTATCATACATGTCTTTGGAGCTAACAAATGTCTCCTTAGCACATGAAAACAATGGTTGAATAGCATCTTCCACAAAGACAACATCACGGCTAATGAGAATGCATTTATTCTGTGGATGATACAGACAACAGCCTTTACTTTCAGAACTATACCCAACAAAAATACATTTTACTGCCTTATCATCCAATTTTCTGCGATGTTGTTCAGGCACTAGTGCATATGCCAAACAACCAAAAACACGCAGATGAGCAACAGATGGCTTGCAGTCATGCCAAGCCTTATATGGAGTGATAGACTGCAGCGCTTTAGTGGCACACCTGTTCAGTACATATTTTGCACACATGACAACCTCAAGCCAGAAACTATGAGGTAAAGCCTGACTCTTGACCATACACCTCTCCATCTCCATGAGAGACCTGTTCTTCCATTCAGCAACTCCATTCTATTGAGGTGTATATGGCACTGTACACTAGTGTTTTATCCCACGTTTAGCCAAAAATGCATTAAAATCAGAAGACATATATTCCCCCCCCCCTCGATCAGAACAGAGGGTGCCCATTTTACATGCTGATAGATTTTCAGCCAAAACCAAAAACTGTTTGAAGCACATGAACACTTCCGGCTTTCTTTTGAGTGGATATGCCCATGCATGCCTGGAAAAATCATCAATGAAAGTCACGAAGTAAAGGTAATTTCCAAAAGAGGGTGTCTGCATAGGACCACAGACATCACTATGTACAAGCTGCAATTTTTGTGAAGCCCGAACTAAATCATCTTTTGGAAAGAAGGAACGCTGCATTTTGCCCAAAATACAACCTTCACAAACATGTTTTCCAAGAGCCTCAAGTTTGGGCAAAGAGGACACCATTTCAGATTTCTGTAGGCATAGCAACTAGCAAAATTCAGATGACCAAAGTGTGCATGCCAAAGCTTTGCATCTGACATAGCTTGAGAATCATTTACTACACATGCCAAATCATTTTCAGATCTTTCATAGTCTATTAGCTTATACAACCCACAGCATAAAATGCTAGAAGCAGTAATCACATCGCCATTTGACAGATCATGAACTGTACATCTGTCATCAATAAATTTCACAACCAAGCCCATCTTTGCTAATGTAGAAACTGATAATAGGTTCTTTTTTATCCCTGGCACAAATAAAACTTCTGACAAAGCGAAAGAACTACCATCAGCAGTAGTCAAAATGATCTTACCAACTCCCATAATAGGATAAGAGGAGTTGTTGGCACATGTAACAGTATTCCCTGTAGGGGCAGCCTCGAGTGAAGAGAAGAAACTGCGCTGCGAGGTAATATGTTTGGTCACCCCACTGTTAAAATACCAAACATCTGAGTCTACTACAGACATGCACTGCTCATGAGACGATGGGTCAAAACTGCAAACAGTAGTAAACGCCCATTCTTCTTCTTGCACAAGATTTACAGACTCTGTTTTTGGTGTAGAGGCCTCTGCAACAACCATTCCGGCCTCTTTCTTCTTTGCCTCTTTAGCAGCCAGTTTTGGACAGTTCTTTATGATATGATCATTCCCTTTACAGTACTTACAAAACAATTTCTTCTTTTCTGATTTCTTCTCATCTTTATCTTCCTTCTTCGAATATGCAGAATTAGCAGATTTCTGCTTACTAGTTAAAGATCTCCATTTTCCTTTGCCCTTCTGACTAGCCAGGAAAGCTTGATCTGCAACTTGCATAATGGACCTGTTTTGCCTGGATTGATCTTCCTACAACAGAACATAGACTAAATCCTCAAATGATAAGGCATTTGGATTTCTTTTCATCATCAATCAAAGAGTAGAAGCAAAACTCTGATATGAATCAAGAAGACCATTCAGAACGTTCTGCACAAGTGAGCTATCTGGTATAACCTCATCAGCAGAAATCAACTGTTCCTTCAAGTCTTTGATCTTCATGAGGAAATTGTCCATAGAATCACCTTCATTCATGTGCTCACTCTCCAACTGTTTTCGGAGGTAAGCAACACGAGCCTCATTCCTAGCTTGGTACAATGTGGTAAGTGTATGCCAAGCATCCTTAGTTGTTTTGCAAGAGCGAATGTGAGGAATAATGGCATGTTTGACAGACAAAGTTATCAATGCATGTGCGTGGGCATCTCTGCCATCCCATCGAATCTGCTCTACAGTAGGTACAGTAGAAACAACAGCACGAACAGGAATCTACGGAATATCATCTTTGACACGATCTTCATCAGCTCTAGCACCTGTATTTGCAGTATCTATAGTCAGAGGTGTAACAGGACATCTTTCAACACCCTGCACAATGTTACACAATCCTTTTGCAACCGATACATGTCGCATCATATAAGCCCATAATGGGTATTTGGTACCATCCAACTTATCCTCAATAGCCAACATAAGAAATACATCACTGCTTTCAGCCATGGCTAGTGACTAATATACCTTGATGCAGAAAATTGATTTTATCTCAAAAAGTTGAACAGAACTTCCCAGACGAGTTCTGCTAGACTTGTAGCAGACTTCGAGACGCTTAAACTGGCGAACAAAAATTGGTATATACCTTTGGCACAAAAAGATGAAATAGCCTGCATAAGCACTACGATAGTGAGTTCAAAGGCCGAAACGAGCTCAGATCGCGATTTCGGGACCACACAGCAAAGCTGTTTTGATCTCTGAAACACCCTGAGTATGCTCACCAAATTTCGTGTGAATCTGAGACTGCAAACGGAGGAGTGTCGATGGCACCCTAGATGAAGCGACGACCTGCTCTGATACCAATTGTTGGAGTTAGACGTTTGTGGAAGCACGCGAATAGCACAAGGAAGAAGAAGAAGCTTGGAGCAGAAACACACAATACTGAATGTATTTTTAGAGAATGTACAAAGATTAGTAGCCCATTAGGCCAATAGGCGTATATACAAACCGAGGGAAAAAAACTCCTAAAGAGGGAAAAAAGTGCCCCGATGGTCCTAGTGTGTTCACACACATCACTACGTAAATATATCAACACACGAGACACGTTTTGAACCTGCAAAGGTAAGATATCATGAGGTGCTCCTCATGTCTTCCTTGGAGCCAACCCATTCTGCATCAGAGAATAATTTCGAAGTTAAATCAGATACATAAGGGTAGTATAGCCTTTCATTCATGGTCCCTTTGAGATATCTAAGTATTGTCTTGGTAGCTTCTATGTGAGGTTTCTTGGGTATGTGCATAAATTGACTTAGCACACTCACACTATAACATATATCAATTGTTGTCAATGTGGCATGGTTCAAACTACCCACAAGGCTTTGATAACTTGTCACATCTTCTATGAGTTCACCTTCATGTGAGATCAATTTATGATTAACCTCCACTCGAGTACTTGCGATCTTGCAATCTTGCATCTTGAATTTTACCAACATATCCTTAATGTACTTTCTTTGAGTGAGAAACAAACCATGATCTTTGAAGACAACTTCCAATCATAGGAAGTAGGTAAGTGAACCCAAATCACTTACCTTGAACTCTTCTCTCATTTGTTCTTTGATTCTCTTCATGCCATTTGTATCATTTCTTGTAAGTATAATATCATCTACATACACACACAAATAGATGACTTCAGAATTACTCCTTTTTATGAATACTGATGGATCTGCCTTGCTAGGTTGAAATCCTTTGTCCTGCAAGAATGAGACAAGCCTGTGATTCCAAGTCCTTGGGGCTTGTATGGACTATTGAGTCCATATAAAGCTTTATTAAGTTTACACACATAATCATGATATATGTGATTCTCAAAACCAAGTGGTTGTGCTATATATACCTCTTTTGTTATCCATCCATTAAGAAATGCATTTTTTACATCGAATTGAAGTATCTTCCAATTCTTGGAAGAGGCAATACTAAGCAAAAACCTAATAGTAGGCATGTTTGCCACAGGAAAGAAGATCTCTTCATAATCAATTCCCTGATTTTGTGCAAAAACTTTTGCCATAAGCCTTGCCTTATACCTGTTAATGGAGCCATCTGAGCTCTTCTTCAATTTGTAGATCCATCTTAAACCTATCACTTTCATGGATGGAGACTTGGGAACTAACTCCTAAGTGTTATTCTCCTGAAGAGCTTCAATTTCTTCTTCCATTGCATGCCTCCATTCTGATTTCATCTTTGCTTCTTCAAATGTTGAGGTTCCTCTTGATTTATGTCCTGTGTTAGATAGATTGAATGTTTAGTAACTAGAGAAGTATCAAACCCATACCTTTCTAGTTTTCTTTTCTCCCTCATGGACCTTCTTAGGCCATGATGTGATGATTCTGCCTCTTGTCCAAGTTCCTGCACTTTTGCTTTACCTTTAGATTTCCAAATTTTGAGTTTTTCATATTGAGTTGCTTCATCATCTTTTGAGGTATCCTTCTCTTCAACTTTAGAAGATTTATCCTTAACAAGTTTTGGAAAATCTTCTTCAAGATCATAAGGTAAGCTGACCTTTCTACATGAATCTTCATACCAAGAAGTATTCTCATCAAATACTACATCTCTACTCACCAAGAATCCTTTGGTTGTTGGGTTGTATAATTTGAAGCCCTTTTGATTATTGTCACATCCAATGAATACACACCTTTTTTGATTTGGGATCCATCTTGCCTCTAACCTATGAAGGAACATGAGCATAAGAAATACATCTGAAAATCTTACAATGATCAAAGCTTGGTCTTCTTCCATTCCAAGCCTCATATGGTGTCATGCCATCAAGTGAATTTGAAGGTAACCTGTTAATCAAATAGGTGCCTCTTGATATAGCCTTAGCCCATAAGTAATTAGGTAAGTGCTTCTCATTTAGCATAGACCTTGTAGCTTCAACAATTGTCCTATTCCTTCTTTGTGCCACTCCATTTTGTTCAAGAGTGTACCTTGTAGAGATCTCTCTTTTGATTCCTCTTTCTTGAAGAAAGGAGTCAAATTCATGGGAGAAGTACTCTCCCCCTCCAGCTGACCCTTAGCCTTTTTAATGTCTTACTTGTTTGATTCTCCACAAGAGCCAAATATCTTTTGAAGCATGGAAAGACTTCATCTTTGTGTTTCATAAAATATAATATAGTCCATCTACTACAATCATCAATGAAGGAGACATAATACCTTGATCCAGATATAAGCATCCTTGCTAAGTCCCCATACATCTGTATGAACCAAATCCAAGAGATCTCCATGCATATATCCCTTCTTCATGAATGGTAACTTGTGAGAATTTCTAAATTGACATGCATTGCATTTATAAATCATGTGTTGTTTTGGCAAGTTATGGAGTCCAAGTACACTTTGGTCCCTGCAAATTTGCTTTAATGATCTTTCACCAATATGTGCTAACCTTTTATGCCATACTTCCAATTTTGTGAGTGTGTGACTACCATAGTGAAAGAGAGCAATGTTTCTAGTGTCTTGTAATTCAAATGTGAAAAATCTACCTATCTTTTCATGTTTTGCAATTCTTCCAAATCCTTGGTTTGGATCCTCAACAAATGCTCCTGGTTTTGTGAACCTAACCTATAGGCCTTTCTCCACAATCTGCCCTACACTTATCAAATTCTTTGTGATGGTAGGGACATAGAGTAACTTGCTAAGTAGGTTGATATTTCCATCAGGTGCTTTCACAATTGCTATCTTTTGCACCGAATGCCTTGTATCATCATCTATCTGAGCTTCATGTTTGTTCCTTGGATCTTCTAGATCTAATAGCATTGCCACATTTCTTGCCACATGATTGGAGGAACTTGAATCTATGTAGAAAACATACTCATTAGATTTACCTTGTGGCATGGCCATATTCATGATTAGCAATGAGTCATCTTGATTTGAGTCCTCTGTGTAGTTATTAAAGTCTCTTCTTCCCCTATTGCATCCTTGATAGTTTGAATGTTTGTAATTGTTATGGTTGCCATGGTAATTGTTTAACCTTCCTCTTGAGTAGCCATAACTTCCTTTATTATAGCCTCTGCCTCCTTGATTCCTGGAATTCCTAAAGCAATTTTTAGTTGTATGATTAGTTAATCCACAAATAGAACATGAATTAGAGTCTTGGGATCTCCCCATAAGTTGCCTTCCTCCTCTGCCTCTACCTCTTGGGTTTCATTTATTCGACCAAATAATAATATGTTCGTTTTATTCGTGGTTTTTTGAATAAACACAAAAAAAGAGAGGGACACTTTTTCGATCGAAATGTTTTTGATCAAAAGCGCTTTCGATCGAAATATTTACCGATCAAAAGCGCTATTGATCTAAAAGTGTTTTCTAGTAGAAGAATATATGTTTTTACATTTGATCGAAAATCTTATTCGGCATGTACTTCATTGATTTTTTAGAGAGCTTTTAATCCTGCAATTTTTATTATAGAGCTTCCTTCACCGTATCATTGAGGTATCTTTTAATTTTTATTTATTGTTTATTTTATTGTTTTGTTTATTGTATCATGCATATTGTATGATTCACATATGCGTCTCTTACATATGCTTGATTTTTATTTATATAATTTGTTTTGTGTCTTTTAATCATCAATTGTATACATGTTCAACTCGTGCAAGCATTTCTTACTTGTATACATCGATGAAAAACATTTAAAAATAAACCACTACTATGATTGTCTAACTTGCTACATCGATTTTGACTCTCACAATAGTATAGGACATAGCAATAGATCTATTGAGATTGTTTGAATTGCCACCTCAATTCCTACTCTCTCAATAGTATAGGGAGTGTGTAGGGACTATTGTGATTGTCTGATTCTTTGACTCTTACTCTCACAATAGTCACTTAGATTCTGATGAGAATACTTAGTGTAGGTCACAAGGAATATAGAAACTATTGTAATTGTTTGATTCTTTAACTCTTACCATCACAATAATCACTTAGATTCGGATGAGAATACTAGGCCACAATGTGTATAGAAACTATTGTGATTGTCTGATTCTTTGACTCTTACTATCATAATACTTATATACAGTTATGTGACAAAACTCATACACAGTATAGCGAATGTATATGAAATATTATAAATGTTTGATTCTTTGACAATTACATTCTTAATAGTTACATAGATTCACTTCAAGAGTATAATAACACTTTCTATTTAATCATAAATCTACTTATTTAACTATGCATATGTCTATCATTTGTGTACACATACTATTGATTTATTTATCCATACACTTACTGATAGTCTTTTTTTTTTTGCACATATGGCAGGTAAAATAAACAAGAAGGAGCGAAACGTTTTAGAAGAATTTGTGTGCTCCTACATGTATTGAATGAGGGAAGATGAAATCACTATAGCCATGGATACATCTAGTTACAAAGATTTCATTGTGCAATTATCCAATACAACATTTATTAATATTGAAGATAAATTTGGCAATGTGTTCGGTGGAGCATAGGTCTTAGATGAGCAAATGTCAAAAGAGCTTACACGTATATTTGGACAAATCATCAAAGTAGAAGAGTCATTGGTAGTGGATATCACCAGTATGCCTAGATTCATCGATAAAATTAAATTTATCGATTTACATTATCAGACTATGAAGAGAGGAAAGTGATTAAAACTGGACACGACTAAACACCTTGTGAGAGCACAGGTAGATCCACATACAAGAGATGCATATGTGAATATGGGAGATCAATCATTGAACAATCTTTTTTTGCTCCCATATTCCTCTATTCTTTTTGAAGATGCAGCTCTCGTGGGGGAAGGACAATATGGAATGATTCATAAAGTCAATATATCCCACCTGAGATTTAGCAATGAATTATTTGTGGCCAAGCTATTCAAATTACATGGTGTTGACATAGAAATATGAGAAAATGAATCCATCAATGAAGCCACATTGTTATCTATTATGCACTGTGGAATTATTAGTCCACTTGGTTTAGCTAGACACAATAGGAAAAGTCCGTGCCTTATTTTCAAATTTTAGAATGGTGGTACATTGGACATGTGGCTAGAAAGAATGAAGAAGGAATACCTAAATGTACCACGGAGTAGAGGTGTGAAGGACATAGAAAGAGACATAACAACCGTGAAAAAAAAAACCTTTGGAAGCTGATCAATGGCCTATTACAAACAATATCATTTTTACACACTTGTAATATATGCCATAATGATCTCCATCCAGGCAACATCTTGTTGCATTTTGAAGATCAACATGCTTACATCGGATTATGTGATTTTGGTAGAGCGATATATTTAGCAACCAAAAAATATTTTTCAAAGCTAGCTAATTTAGAAATATCTACTAGAAATGAGTGGATTCGAAAGTAATGGTGGATTGCACCCAAATGCATATCCACTAGTCCTCCATATTTTAATAAGAGTCGGGAGATATTTACAGTTTCAATACTCTTGTTACAACTCTTGAAATATATAGATTTCAATAGTTATCCCATTGATAAGAATGGAATTTACAAGTTCAAATATGTCTTAGAATTAGCTTCTAACAAAGATGTATAAAAAAGAGTAGATCCACATGAACTGCTTAGAGTATTCTTGCATCTAACTCGATATGGTTTGAAGATATCCATGAGAGATGGATTAAGACCATATTGAAAACGATATGTATCCATTTGAACTATCTAGATTAAATGATATAGATTCATTTGTATTAAGTAAAGTAAATGTTGTGGTATCATTGAGTTAAGTGGATGAAATGAAGTGTAATCATTTGTAATATGTGAATTAAATGATGTGGATTTATTTGAACTATGTGGAGTAAACGAAGTGGTATCATTTGAGTTAAATGGATGAAACAAATGTAATCATTTGTATTAATTGGAGTAAATGTTGTGGTATCATTTGAATTAAGTGGATGAAACAAAGTGTAATCATTTATAATATATGGATTAAATAATATGGATTTATTTGAATTATATGGAGTAAATGAAGTAGATTAAATAATATGGATTTATTTGAATTATATGGAGTAAATGAAGTACTATCATTTGAGTCATGTATATTAAATGTTGTCAATTCATTTAACATTTGTGAATTTAATCTTGTGGATTCATTTGAATTATGTGGATTAAATGAAGTCTTTACATTTGATTTATGTGGATGAAATGGAGTGTAATCACTTGTATTAAGTGAAGTAAATGTTGTGGTATCATTTGAGTTAAATGGATGAAATAAAGTGTAATTTATAATATATGGATTAAATAATGTGGATTTATTTGAATTATGTGGAGTAAATGAAGTGCTATCATCTGAGTTATGTGGATTAAATATTGTGGATTCATTTAACCTATGTGAATTAAATATTGTGGATTCATTTGAATTATGTGGAGTAAATGAAGTGTTTACATTTGAGTAAAGTGGATGAAATGAAGTGGATTCATTTGAGTTATATGGATTAAATGTTAGGAATTCTCTTGAGATAAAATTAGTGTTTTTTATTTTGCATATTTGAAAGCAAAACATGGCGAGAATGCCAACTGTGAATGACGATCTTGATCATATTGAATATGGACGGATTTTATCTAAGTAGAATGTTGAATTTGCACAATCAGAATTAGCATTTTTATTCCATCAAGATTTAGAGCTAGAGGGATTAGAAGGAGAAGCATTATCAATGAAAGAAGTAAAAAAGCTATGTCCAAATTATTCTTTTCGTGATGTTCTCTTTTGGGTTATAGGAAGGGCAAAAGAAATAGCACCCTTAAAGCTTTCAGACTTACAACATAAAGGATTAGCATAAACACTACTTCAATGCTTTGTGCAAGTTGAAAGATCATTACCAAATAATAATCAAATAGCACTATATTTCATTCAAAAGATTTTTGTACAAGATATTCTTCATCGATGTGTAGATTGGGATGATTGTTCAAAGAATGCAGGTATTGGTTTGGGTCATCCTCAAAATCGAGCAGAATTTCATAATCAAGGAAACAAAGGCCCTCTTCCGCGAAAGCGGCCCTACATTTTGCTACCCGAAGAACATAATCTTATACATGATTTGTCATCACAAGGGGCATAATTATACAATTAAGGATTAACAATTCCTGCATTATGAAGAACAATATATGATCAACAAAAGAGGGTTGATGATCTAGAAAATCAACTGAAAATTTTACAAATTTTTGTGGATGCTTATGAGAGCAAATATGGAAGACTCTCAGCGGCATCATCATCTTTTGATTGGTTTACTGCCGATGAGTTATTGAATCAAGAAAACATTGAATCGGCAAGGTTTTTTTTGTAATCAAAGACATGAATTGTATTTGATTTTGCAATTCAATAAAATCATGGTATTCATAGTACATCGTTTTCTTCATTTTGAATATCATCATCTATGACAGGTACCATGTCATCTATTTCTTCCATGTCTAAACCATCATTGTGATCTACATCTAAATTATGATCACTCCATGAATCATTTGTTAAACTTTCATGAGTTCGAAATTCATATACCAAATCATTAGCGTGTGATAGACTTAAGAGATTTCTTTGTTTTGAATGAAGAAAATCATAGGCACTCCAATTACATTCACAACTACCACTTGAAGCTGCTATTGAAAGCACTCTCATAGCTATATGTTGCAACTCCACTACTTCAGGTCCATAGTCTTTCCACCAAATAGGAGGCGGATGCTTTTGAATCACTTCAATGTGCTATAGATCTCCAAAAGATCCTTCTTGATTTACATATGGTACTTTTTGGTGGAATGCATCTCAATCATCTGTACCTGAAAGTAATAACTGACATGTGGTTTTGAAGTTTTCCATGACTTCTTTGTTTGACGGTTGACCATTGAGTTGAAATGTTGGATCCAAAACCAATGTTGTTCCATGCAAATGAGTATGCATTTGCGTCCATCTCTTCTCTGCTAATAATACAATCTATGTTTTCTCTCATAATGAAAATTGATTAAAGTCTTTTACTTTTTGAATAGCTTCTAACATAATCCAATAAACTTTTCTAATCACAAATTTATTATGATTATATTATACACATACATTTGGATGTTGCAACTGGATAAGAAGGATACTTCTCTAGCCATGCCTCCCATCTTCGATTAGCAATCATTTCTACAAGATCTAGCTTAACTTCTAATAATCCACTGAGCACAATGTAAGTAGTTGCAAATCATGTGGCACAAAAAATCTAAAGTGCTTTATTGGGAGATTTTGATTGAAAGAACAAATATGAAAATTCATGCTCTCTAATAAATTTGACCACATGATTTGCATCTAATAAGCTTTGTTTAATGAAAGATAATCTATCTATATCTTTCAATAATAAATTTAATGTATGGCTATACATGGAACCCAAGTAATGCATTCATACTTGTCGTGAATTGTAATTCCAGCACTTCAAAAATTAGAGGCATTATTTGTCACTATCGCAGTCAAATTCTTTAGATCACCCACGCGCGATATAGCATGTTCATATACCTTTACAAAAAAAGCAGAACTTTTCTCTTTAAGAGAAGTATCAACAACTTCTAAAGACATGTTTCCTTTTGGACATATAACCATAGCGTTTATCATTGGTTTCTTTTGACAGCTTGTCCATCCATCCAATGCTATTGTGCATCCATACATGGGTACATAATCAAGTATTGTTTGCTTTAAAATAGCTTTAGTACCTTTTTTTATTTTATCTACATACTTTGTTATTTTATTTTGTTATAATCTCGCATGGTGAAACCTTTTGGTGCAATTGACACCAAAGCATCTTTGAAAATGGGATTACGAGTAACATTGAAAGGAATCCCACATGCTATAAATGCTTGAGTCCATTTAAGATGAAGCTCAAGAAAATCTTGCTTTTCAAAAGCTACATGTATAGTATTTTGTGATTTATTACAGACAAAGTATGATGACAAATTATTAGATCCACCAATTTTACTACATTCACCAACTCCACTCTTTTTTGATCCAGTTGGACAAAATGGAGTACATGTATCTTGGTTATTCTCAAAAATAGTTTGAGAGACTTGAGTAGAAATATCTTGATGATCCACTACCATCATTGATGCATCTACTCATTCTTGCTCTACACGGGCTACTTCGAAAGTGTTGTGAACTACTCATGCTTTTGAATCTTTTTTATGTGATACCTTGAGATTTATATTTATTTGCATAACTTGCAAAATGTACCCATATATCACTATCTAGATTAGAGCATTCTGCAACATTATTACCTGTACTAAAAAGATGCTCTTTTATTTGAGTTGCATTTCCTACATAACGGTGCCTACATTATTTGCATTGTATTGTGGATATTGTTTTACCCTCTTGATGAACAATCACATATGACCATTCTTTTCCCTTTTCCCTAGTGCTTGCAAATTGCTTTATTAAGACTACACCTACAAAAAAAACAATATAAATCAATATCAAATAAGATGTTTCGATCAACATTGAATCAAACAATTATGATAGACTTTAATCCTCAATCATACACCCATACACAATTACACATACTATTGTGAAGTAAAAATCATTTTTGAGTTAAACAATCACAATAGATTTTAATTCTCAATCATACACCCATATACGTTTACACATACATATACTTACACATACTATTGTGAAATACGAATCAATATTGAGTCAAACAATCATAATATATATTAAATTTCTGATCATATGCACATACACTTACACATACTATTGTGAAGTAAGAATTAATATTAAGTCATACAATCACAATAGATTTTTCATTCACAATTATACATTCATATGCATACACATACTCATACACATACATACATATACTATTATGAAGTAATTCTCAATGTTGATTCAAACATAATCTACCTAAATCTTTCAATAATAAATTTAATGTACCACAATAGATTTTAAATTTCTAATCATATACACATACACTTACACATACTATTGTGAATTAAGAATCAATGTTGTATCAAACAATCGCAATAGATTTTAAATTCCTGATCATATGCACAAACATTTACACAAACTATTGTGAAGTAAGAATCAATAGAGTCAAACAATCACAGTAGATTTTTCGTTCACAATTATACACTCATATGCATACACATACTCATACACATACTCATACACACACGTACATATACTATTATGAAGTAAGAACCAATGTTGAGTCAAACATAATCTACCTACATCTTTCAATAATAAATTTAATGTATCACAATAGATTTTAAATTCCTAATCATATGCACATACACTTACACATATCCTGGTGAAGTAAGAATCAATGTTGTATCAGACAATCACAATAGATTTTAAATTCCTAATCATATGCACATACATTTACACATGCTATTGTGAAGTAAGAATCAATATTGAGTCAAAAAATCACAATAGTTTAAATTAATTATATTTATAGCAAAAAATTATACCTTCTTCTCTCTACAACACTTTGTTCATAAAGAACAAAGTAGCTTTTATGAAAAATGAGTAAGAATCAATCATAATAGATTTTAAATCCACATACAGATACTATTGTGAAGTAAAAATCAATGTTAAGTCAAACAATCACAATAGTTTCAATTATTTATTATCCAAAAAATTTATACCTTGTTCTCTCTATGACACTTTAAGTTCGTAAAGAACAAAGTAGCCTTTATGAAATGATGATTCTAGTTCTACTCTTTTATAAAATATTATTCGATCAATTTTTTTTTATTGAAACATTTTTTGATCGAAAAAAAACTTCGATCGAAAACTTATTGATCGAAAGCATTTTCGATAAAAAACTATTGAATTCCCATGCAAAAACTATTCGGGCGTGTCCGAATAAGCTGATGTGTCACCGAATAATTTGGTCAAATAATAAGATATTGCCACAAAATTCCATAATTATTCACGAATAAACGAATTGTCAAATAACGAATAATGCAACCTAGTCCTCTACCTGCATAGTTAGCTTGATGTATACCTGCTTCATCATCCACTTTCTTTCCTCTTCCTTTGTTTTGTTTGGGCTTTCCTTTATCATCATACAAGGCACAAGATTGATTAACTTTGGAGCTTTCTCCATTCTTGATAAGCTTGGCCTCTTGAGTAAGTAGTTGTCCTATGAGTGTGTTGAAATCTAGTACATGCATGTCCATTTATAGATCCATAGTTGTAGTGAATGCTTCCCACTTGTAATCTGCCTTCAAGCCATTGATAACCTACCTTACAATTCGATCTTCATCTATTACCTCTCTGATGCTTCCCAATTGATCTGCTATGTCCTTGAGCTTTGTGACAAAATCAGTCACATTTTTTTGGGAGCTTTCTTGAGAGTTGTGAAGTCGAGCCATAGTTGATGCTTCCTAGCCTTTGTACTTGAAGAGAAGAAGGCCTCAAGTGCATTACACACTTCTTGAGATGTTTTATAACTTCTAATGTGAGGTAACAAAAAATATGAGATAGAGTTGAGGAGATAAAACCTTGCAAGTGCATCCTTGGAGCACCATGTGCTCAATCTTTCTTGCTCTTCTTGTGTTGGTTAACCTTTGTTCCTAAAACTTGCTATAACTTCATCTCCAACTATATAACCATATAAATTCTTGCCTTGGAAGATAAGCTTCCATCCTTAATGACGAGGTTGAGTAGTTACCTCTATCCGATTTGTCAATTGATGAAGGAAATCCATCTACCATGTTCTCCAACCTTGCTCTGATACCACTCTGAAGAGATGGATTCGAACTTGGAGAAGAGGAAGTGGTGCTGCAAAAAAGTTGCACTACACCAGCCAAATAAACTCTGGGAATATGTAGCAAGCCCTCTTAGCTTTCCAAAGGATGTATTAGATACCCTATGTACCTCGGAAGATCACCCTCAAAAAGATAAATCAAAATAGATAGATAGGAGTTAAATCATGAGTAAAAAACTTGCTATTTTGGTTTATACACCTATCCATTTTGAACAATTCTCTGGCCAAAGTAGCCATTGACTTGATTCCTTTTTGGGAACTCTTAGTAACGTAGTACGCTAAAAATAAAGAGTTATTTCATTAAAAATGATGGACTAAATAAAGAGAAAACTATTTAGAAAGTTGTAGCACTACCCTGATTTTCATGGGCTGTAGCAGTACTCAGACCCGTGAGCAACAAAATGTTAATATATTGAGGTTCCAAGAAGCAATGATGATGAAATTCCATAGGCATATACTAGAGAGTATGATGATTCTATCAAGATTTCAGTCATGGAAAATAATGAAGTATACACTAAGAAAAAGCTCTAAGAAAATGACTGTTCTGATGGAGTGCTGACAGACAAGTAAAGTATGAACAGATATAGTCCACTTCAAACGAACATATCTTTAGATTGAGAAAACCAATTGCATTGAATTTTTATGAGTATGTAGTAGACTTAAGGAGAAAACTTTAACAACTTAAATCATTGAAAATGATGTATGAAGCTCAGAGAAATCATCTCTGCAATCTTGCTGGGAAAATTGAGAGATATGGCAATGAAGAGTATACTCACAAAATCATGAAGATATAAACTCAAATTATCATAAAAATAAAAGTATACTGATTGTAAAGTACAATGGACTTACTGATACATATGTGTGCCTTGAACCCACACTTTTATATGGCATAAATCTCAACTCATGGAGGTCTAAAACCGCAACTAAAATGCCATGCATTTATAGTGATCTTTGGAGCCAAGATTTGAATTTCCATCTTGCTCACGTAAAACAAATATCATATCTTTTTGTGATTGATTGATTCTTGAAACACTTTTATCATGAATTCGATGGCTTTTCTTTCCTTTTTTCATCAAGCGAACTCAACCACTTTGGGTTCCTTTTACTTTTACATCAAGTAAAGACTTCAAAAATTACAAGAGATAGTTCACAAGTGAACTCATACATTGTCTTCGCTTTAAAGCTTCTCCTATGACCTTGTGAGACACAAGCCAATACTTAGGCTTGTCATAGACTTGCTCCAACAAAGACTACCCCAAGTAGAGGGAGGATTTCCCCTTTTTATTGGAAGACCTTAGTTGAGGCATGCGAGTGTCATCCATGACTGGGGTAAAGAAATTATGTGGGTACAACAGAGGAGACATGAACTTAACAAATATATTTAGAGGAGGGTCAAAATCACCAAAGGAACATCAGCATGATGCAATCAATTGGCATTTTCATGGAACAAGAAATGGAGGACCAACTGCAATTCGAGTTTGAAGAGGAAGAAGATATTTTGAATTCGCTTCAAGCAACTAACTCTTCCTCTTGTTTTGGATTTTTTCTAAATAATTCTTGTATAGAAGAAGATTATGAAGAGAAGGAGGATAAAGTTCATGTTGATGGATTGGAAGACTATTTTTGTAAGCAATTGAGCTCCATTCATGAACTTCTTGGATTCCTAGTGCTTGACAACTTCCTTCAATTGATCATGGACATATGGTGTGATATCAACCACACCAAAGGGTTTTCTTTTATCTTTATTGTTTAGCATTACTAGTGAAACTAGTTTGTGTGGCTTGGTATACTTGGGAAACCTTGGGAAGCAAAGAGATTGTAAAAATATCCTTATTGGAAGCTCCTCATTGGATTTGTCTTTGAAATCTAAGAGTTTGGTAAACCCTGCAGATGTAGCTGAATTCTTCTTCATGAAACTCATACCAACCTCTATTACCATGGTGGAGAAGTTCAAAGTAGCTTTGATAGGATCTACCTTGATCATTATTTCCACCATTTCATTCTCCCTATTTTTTGACTTTGTACATAAGATATGTATATGTGCTTCTTCTAACCTCCTATAGAGATGCCATCACTTGTTCACACCTGTCAAAGTCAATGAAGAACATGGGCTCTCCAATAGTTTATGTAAACCTACTGATTTCCATCTTTTAAATGTTGCAGCCGATCTTTGGAAATTATAAAACTCCTCAAATAACAAGGTATACTTATATTTCCCCTTTGTTATTGTAAAGATGTGCTTGCTGACTATTTTGAGGAAGTCTTCAAGTTCTTTTTCTATCTATTCATGTTCAGGAACTTCGTCTTGTTTAAATTTCAACTCTACCACTTCTCTATCCACATCCAAAAACCAATGCCCTCTTGATATGGACACTAGATCAAATTCCAATTTAGCTATGGGAAGTACTTTAGTCATCGTGTAAAAATAAATCACACCAAGACTCTACACACATTAATAAAAGACTCAAAAAATCACTTCTTTTGCATTAAAAACCCAGAAGAAAAAATAAGTTTCTACACCACTCAACATCACATGATAGTTTTAACACATATTTCAAAAAACACCTATGCTCAATACATGTAGCAAGATTTTTCTTGGTGCAATTGGAACATCTTTAAAATAAAAACATGATGAAAAAATCTTAAGAATATTACCCATACATACTTCTACACCTTGCTTTGTGCTTTTTTGGAAAGTGAAAAAAAAAAAGTGAAAGATTAAAAATAAAATAAAAATGAAAAAATAATAAAATAAAAATTTAAGGTTTAAATATTTTCTAATTAATAATAGACCCAAGAAGGGTCTAAATATTCTCTAAATATTTTCTTTTTGATTTATCTATGTTTATTGTTCTTTTGAGTTGGCATGTCCAATCATCATAACATAAAATATTGACAACTTAAACACCTTTATTTTGTCAATCTGGGAAGTATACTTATACCAAAGACCCTTTTTGCTAAATGAAGTCCAAGACTTGTCGACAAAATCAGCTTCATGAAAAGTTTTTTTGAAATATTACGGTTTCAAATAACTTGAGCTAGGAATAAGCTTTTGAGATGATTCTTGTGCCTAATCCATGCCAAGTTTAATGTAGATTAAGATTCAAAGGTCAAAAATTGATTTTAGTACCTCTAGCATCAAGATGTGATAATCACGATTCTGATGGAATATACACAATCAACTTCTTCAACAATTATAAAGAGAATGAAGATCGAATATGAAGAGAAGAACTTCTCATAGCATGAAATACTCAAGGAACAACTAATTATCAAAAGAAATCTAGGAGAACACTCATAAATTCATCAACAAATGACCATGAAAGCTAAGTGACAAGATTTAGAAAGGAAGATAAGAGCTCTCAAGTTCTCATTCAAGAAATCAAGTAAAAAAATGAATCCCCCAAAAAATAAGTAATAAATTGACTTGTATACTTTCTAAGTGTCCCATTTCACACTTGAAAATTAAGTCCTTTAAACTTAACTAATTATATATGCAATTGTGATCTCTAAAAATCATTAAAAGATTACATAATTTAATTCTTCTCGTGAGGAAGACCCCTCTTCCTTTCTACGTCCATATTCTCCTTCTGTAATACAGAAACCTAATTTTTCAATTTATTTTTTGTCCAAAAAGCATCTTCTAAAATCCTTCCCCTCCTAAACTTTTGTAATCCTTGACAAAACTTCAATATAACCATGGCTTTTACTTCTTCTTCTTTCTATGGTATACTTGAGACACCAAATCATGGCTTTTCCTTTGTATGATATTAAGATCATTGACCATTTCATAAAGTGCTTTCCTCCATAGTACAGTTGTTATGGGTTTGTCTATTAGACCTCTTTTCATGTATTTTGTATACATTACTTCATATGCTGATAATGTGGAGGTCATTACAAGAGAAATTTTTCCAAAACTTTTTTACTCTCTTTTAAAAAATACGAAGTCAAAGGCATCTTCAAATATATATATACATAATGATTGCCCATAAAAATGACTCTACTATAGTATGCCATTAAAGAGATCCTATGCGGAGTTTCACTTAAGTAAAAAAGAAGTGCATCTGAGGGTGAACTGAATCCTATGTAATTAAGGTTTCTAACATAAGTGTGAGTGAAGGTTTCTATGCAGGTAACTATGAGTTTTAGAATCCTAATTAGTAATATACAGGCGGGATCATTGATATCCTTTAAATTTTCTATCAAAGATTTGGTAGTAGTAAGCATATAGTTTCTAGTTGGCCAAGCTCCTTTTTTGGTACTTGCAATCTTTTGAAAATGCCCTATTGATAATGACACTACATCAACTTCCAATTCAGCTATGGGAAGTCCCGTAGTCATTTTATTAAAAAAAATCACACCAAGACTCCACACACATTAATAAAATACTCAAAAAATCACTTGTTTTATATGAAACACCAAGAACCAAAAATACATTTTTACACCACTCAACATCACATAATATTTTTAACACATATTTCAAGACCAATTGTGCTAAACTCATGTAGCAATATTTTTCTTGATGCAATTTGAATATCTTTAAAATATAAGCATGATGAAAGAATCCCAAGAATATTACCCACACATACTTCTACATCTTGCTTTGTACTTTTATGGAAAGTGAAAAATAAAAAACTAAGTGAAAGATAAAACAAATAAAAATAAAAAGAAAAATTAGGGTTTAAATATTTTCTAATTGATAATAGACCCAAGAAGGGTCTAAATACTACCTAAATATTATCTTTTTTATTTTTCTATGTCTTTTGTTCTTTGGAATTGGCCTAGTTTTTAAACCTCGAAAGTATAATAAAACCACAACCCCTATTGATCAATGGAGTACAAGACTTGTCAACAAAATCAGCTTCAACTGACAAATCATGAAATGTTTTTGTGCAACAATAGGGTTTCAAATAACGAGCTAGGAATAAGCTTTTGAGATGACTCTTGTGCCTAATCCATGCCAATTTTCATGTAGATAAGGATTATGAGGTCAAACATTTATATTAGTACATGCATCTCAAGATCTGACTATTATCATTCTCATGGAATACACACAATCAACTTCTTCAACAATTATAAAGAGATTCAAGATAGAATATGAAGAGAAGAACTTTTCATAGCATGGAATACTCAAGGAATAATTTATTATCAAAACAAATCCAAGGAGAAGACTCCTAAATTCATCAACAAATCACCATGAAAGTTAAGTTACTTGATTTCAAAAGGAAGATAAGATCCCTCAAGTTCTAATTCAAGAAATCGAGTAAAAAAATAAATCCCCCAAAAATAAGTCACAAATTGACTTGAATACGTTTCCAAGTGTCCAATTTTTCGCTTGAAAATTAAGTCCTCTAGACTTCTAAACTAATTTTCTATGCATTTGAGAGCTCTAGAAATCACTAAAAAATTACATAATTTAACTCTTCTCACGAGAAAGACTCCACTTCCTTTTTACATTCATCAAATTCCTCTACAATAAAAAAATTTAATTTTATAATTTATTTTTTGTCCAAAAAGTGTCTTCTAATAGATAGATAGATAGATAGATAGATAGATAGATAGATAGATAGATAGATAGATAGATAGATAGATAATTAGATAATTAGATAGATAGATAGATAGATAGATAGATAGATAGATAGATAGATAGATAGATAGATAGATAGATAGATAGATAGATAGATCGATAGATAGATAGATAGATAGATAGATAGATAGATAGATAGATAGATAGATAGATATTTAGATAAATAGATAGATACATACATAGATAGATACATGAATAGATAGATAGAAAGATAGATAGATAGATAGATAGATAGATAGATAGATAGATAGATAGATAAATAGATAGATAGATAGATAGATAGACAGACAGATAGATAGATAGATAGATAGATAGATAGATAGATAGATAGATAGATAGATAGATAGATAGATAGATAGATAGATAGATAGACAGACAGATAGATAGATAGATAGATAGATAGATAGATAGATAGATAGATAGATAGATAGATAGATATATAGATAGATCGATAGATAGATAGATAGATAGGTAGAAAGATTGATTGATAGATAGATAGATAGATAGATAGATAGATAGATAGATAGATAGATAGATAGATAAA
>CM035425.1:101301166-101326166 GCA_020310875.1 Ceratopteris richardii | reverse complement strand
ACTTGCTCATGGTCTTCATACTAGCCCTCAGTTCTCTCCAGATTGACATTTATGAGGTGGATCTCCTCATGTTGGTACTTGCCATTGTGCTAGAGTGACATTATGTATTGGTTTAGAGTGAATTAAGTACTAAGCTTGATGATAAATCGAAAAGGTGTATCTTCAAAGGATATGCACTTTAGCAAAAGGTCTATCTAGGAAGAGATCGATAGAGCTCAACAACAATATAAGGATTATGAAGATCAACATTGTGTTCAAAATCCATCTTATCACATTGGGGATAAATTATGGTTACTCAGAAATAATGTGCAGAGTATGCAAAGCTAGAACATCAAAGATTTAGCTCATTCACCATACTGAGCGAGATTAATCAAGTCACCTTCAAGCTCCAATTACCAAATACCATGAGAATACATCCAGTTTTTCATGTGTCCATGTTGGAACCATTTCAGATTTCATCATTGAGGGGGAGAGATCTAGTCCTTCACCATCGATCAAGATTGATGATCATGAAGAATTTAAAGTCGAGCAAGTCCTAGATTTGAGAATATCGAGAGGAAGATTGGAGTATCATGTTTAGTTGAAAGGGTATGACATCAATGATCACACTTCGGAACGTACAGACAATCTTCAAAGAACACTAATCAAGGTTTAAGAATTTCATAAGAATGAAGTCGAGACTAGAGAACATGACTCCTCCTGATGGAACTCGTCGCTTGAGGGGGAGGTGATGCCATGAGCAAAGGAAACCATCCTCAACCTTAGATCGATGTGAATTTCTATATTTCATGTTTGGTTGAGAAATAAGAGAAGCTAATGATTCCAATGTGTTTTGAAATGCCAAAGCTCTAAGATCGACTTTCTACTTGCTTGATTATGACACTTGGAGGTCTTATTTTGAATTGATGATATAAATGATGCTATCGTCAATTTGTAACCACCATTAATGAACCACCCAGCTTGAAAACCTTTATAAGGAGGGATTGGCCACATATATGTTGAATCTTGTAATGCTAATCTTGGGAGCTCAAGGAGTCATGATCACCAAGTAAGTCCTCTCCAATTTCCAATTAAGGTTCTTATGTTTTCCTTTGTTCTAGTCTTTTCTATTCTTGTATCTTGGACATTCTTTCTTGTCCTATTGTAATCTCATAGTATGGGTTCATATCAAGCTATTCCTTGTATCTAGTTCATCTCCTTGAAGGGAGTTCTTGTAGTCAAGATATCTTTCTTCATACCTATGGTCCTAGGTTGTGGGATCTCCTATATCATCTCTAGTACAATTATTCATACCTATCAATCTTGGGGTGTGGGGAGTCTTGTATCAGTTATATATGTTTGTATTAATTTCCTATTGGGGTGATCTTGTAATCAAAAGTGTAATTCCAAAATCTTTTCTAATCTAGTCGAAGCGCACAATCTAGTGGTCCTCTCACACTATGTATGAACTTGATTATAGTGTTAAGCAAGGTTTCCTTATCGTTTCTCACTTATTTTTTGTACTCTTTGGTTTGTTAGAAAGGTATTCTTGTATTCCAAAGTTTTCTCAATGTTGAAGTTGAATCTCTACATATTCTGAGAGAACCAAGTCAAGAGTGAGACGTGTTCTATATGTGTATGCCTAGTAAAGGCTATGACTTGTTTGTCTTGGAGGCATTGGTTCTCTTTGTAGCAGTGACCATTTTGAGTGAAATAATTTGCATTAGGAAGATCTCTAATTATAATGTATATGTGCACAATCTCTTGAGTCCAATCTTCAAGGGTTCAAAGAATCAATTATTTGAGTGACGAGTGGTTTTATGAGTGTGCCTACGAGGCCGCTTTTCCTTCAAAGCTACATAGGAACTTTGTTTCTTCTACATCACTAAGGATGAAAGAAAAAAGGATGAAGCACAGTGGCATGGAAATTTCAAGAAAATAAATGTTGGAACACTTAATGAACTCCCTGCTAAGGTTGATGAATTTTTCAAACCATTTTGGATTGCAAAAGTTCTACATGTCACTAAGAATATAGATCAAGAGAGGATAACCTTTGTGATAACTCAATTGTACTATACTAAAAGTAATAATATAACTATAGAAAACTTTAGAAATGCTATGTTACACTATAAAAATTACAAATTCAAAGAGGAAAAAGAAATATTTAGTAAATCGAAGGATACAAATTGATGGGTAGATATTCTAATCTATAATTTTCTCTTAATAAAAATAGGGCACTTGAAAAAAAGCAACCATCAATATGATAAAGAAAACTTTTAAAAGATTTAAAAGTTTCCTTTATCATAGTTTGAGGCTTGATCAAGTCGATCTTCGTATGTACTAAGATGAAAATAAGGTTCTTATTGCTGTGGATGAACAAGATGAGGCTCACAACATTCTAATAGTCAAATACATGCATTAGATGAAGGGAATTCGACATAAATGCTGAAAATTATAAAGTATCGGTCCAAAAGTATTGGTCCTTGCATGTTGTGAAATAATGTTCTATAAGATGTTTCAATTTCATTATGAAAGACTGTTTCATCAATATGTTGTATATTAATTTGACTGCATTTTTAGTCCCTTTCATAATTTTAATATGTCAATATTTAGGAAATCTTGTTTTTAATGTGAAAAAACTAGTATTTTAGGTAGATTCGCAAAGTTTACTTATGTTGATATAAAGGGGTTTCTGAAAGCAGAAAAAAACAGATCTAGTATGTATGGATTAATCTACATGAATATTACAATTTTGGGTCCCTTGTCAACATGTTTCTGGTTTGTTATGTATGGAACTGTATGGATGTGAGATTATGCAAGCGTGTATGGTGCGTGAAGACATGTTATTATATGTGTATATATCTTAGTATACATGCATGTGTGCTTATATGCCTGTGCATGTATTAATGTATGCATGATCAATGCAACAAGTGTATATATATATATATATGTATATATATGGGTGTGTGTGTTTGGATGTATGTATGTATGAGTGCATGTTTGCATGTGTCTAATATAATGTAATCTGAATGCATTCCATCTCTCTCTCATACCAAATGTGGGATCCCCATTTCGCTCTTTTCCAGTCTCCTTCCATTTCGCCCCCTCGAACATTAATACTCATTAAAAGTCAACCACTTTACTTGAGTGTGGTTTCATTTAGAGAATAGGAAATCTTTTTAATTTTGAGTGTGTAGGCATTTGACATTTTCCTTGTTTGCATTTTCCAATGGATGCAGTTGTGTGTCCGTGTCGATGCACATTGGACTCTCTATCAAAAAGCACTTGAAAACGGTGTGTGAGATTTGTTTCAAATTTCATGCTTCATGAAAACGTACATAAAAAAATCTAAGTTCCAGAAAAACAGAAAGAAAAGCATTACTTTACAGCCCGAACAGCTGGCTCCTTTTAGCCTGCTGACTCGGTCTACGTATAGCTATGGCGGCAGACGATCATAGTTCATTCATAGTTCACAGTGGTGCGCTCATTCCGATCGATACTACAGACTAGTTCTGTCTCCACGACCGATCGCGCCATGGCCTGCGAACGAAGGGGATTTTATCCTTATGTCGTACACGAAGAAGCCCCCATGACGGCCATTGTTGAAGAGATCGTGATAAGGAAACCGGAGGAGAAGATCCTCCCGTCGGCTCCTCCATTCGGTAGTTATCCGGCACCATGGACAGCACAGGGACATGGACAAGGCCCTTCAGGAGCTCAAGTTATTTACGTCCAGAATATGTTCATCCAGAATATCGGCAATGCCGGCGCAGTGCCGTGTGCATCGATGGCGGCCGTAGAAGACACAGGAACACAACGCGTTACTAACCAGATTGCTGCGAAGCCGTTTCTGGCTAATCACCCCTCCTTCCGGTCAACGACAATAGCACGAGGGGTTGACTTTGGGCTTCACGTACATCGCCGTTTGTACACAGCAGAGAAGCAGGCGGACCAGGAACATCGTATAATCACATATCGCCAATGCCTAAGCGATCACCGTCATGTCCACCTTATCATGTTTCTGTTCGATTGGGAAGAGGCCTTTGATCAGGCGTTCAAGGACTGGCCCCAGGAGATAAAGCTGTCCGACGTAGAGCGCTTGGTAACGGACCTTCATAATGGCGAATTCTACATGAAAAAGGTTACCTACCTCTCTCTCTCTCTCTCTCTCTATGTTTAGTAATTCTCTGCTGTTGTTCAGATTGATGGCGATAAGATCTACGTTTACCTTTACCTCCTCAAAAGGCATGGACGTCAGCTCACTGAAAGGAGTCATCAAGTGTGGTTGAATTTGGTGTGTAGCTGCAAAGATGCCATGGCGCAGCCTGATGCAGACAATGTCTCTGGTGGTGCGGTACGTAAGGAACTTGACATTCATTTTATGTCCGCATCCTTCCAATGAATTTTTTCCTTTCTCGTCGAAGATCTGTAGTCTCGGACCTGCTTCTGTGCGCCTCGTAGAATGAGTGATCCGCCGCGTCGTAGAGTGAGTAAATCCGCTGCGCGGTGTAGAGCAGAATGATTCATCTCGCTTCTGCAAGCAAAACAGACCTTGCACTCGTCGTCGCATCGTGAGACTGCAAATAGATATGCACTATTTTGTGTAGCCATTGAAGGTTCAAGAAGATCAAGCAATGAAGATTATTTTGGGCTAAGAAACCCAAATATGTTTATCATGCTTGGTAATGGAGCTTTATCCCCCTTTAGATTGAGTTTGATTGAGTTGTACATTTAGATTGAGAGAATTGTGTATCACACATTGAATCATGAATGTGGCAAACTATAGCCTTAGTTTAGATGGGAGTTGAAATTTGAGCCAATTTAGCACCATATTAGTAGTCAAATGCATTAAAGTCGAAGGCAATAAAAAGCTTAACGTTGTCTCGTATTTTTTTATTTAATTTTATCATTTTTGTACTGTAGATTCAGATTTATATATTTTGATACTGTAGAGAAACTCTTCTCAAGAAAAAATTCTATATAAAATCTAGTAGGAACATTTCATATTTAATCTATTTGGATATTTGAAATGGAATGTGGTACATGAGGGGGCACTATTAAAAGACATACCTCTTCACTTAGAAAAAAATCAAATTCATGTATATGATTGCATCACTTGTTTTAATATGGTTTCTCATAATATTATGGGTTCGAAACTTTATCTTTTCTTCCATTGTGATATATGTCACTACAATACTCTTTTGTGACCATTTGTTGTACTTTTTAGCTCTATTATTCAAGCTTTTCTTGTGATTGCACTTCAATCGGATGTTTCTATGCTAGGCCCACTCTCTATATGGAAATAAATTGGAGATTTCATTGCATAATAAGCTTATAATCCTTCTTCTTAACTTGAAGTTGAGATATTTGGTCTATGATTGTGTTGAGTAACCATAAATATATCATCATTTTAGTGATAGTTCATATGCCAACTATTATATCTCTAGAGGGTTTGAACTCAAAACCTCTTGGGTAGGAGTGGGATGAGCTAACCACTTTCCCAAAAGCCATGGTTGAGGGTTACTTCCTAATCCTCCCTCTTAAGGTGTAGTTCAACCATCTCCAACTTGTCAAGGATGTGGTTCAATCATCTTCTACTTATCATTTTATTACATTATTCCCCTTTTGGCTACTCATTGTCCTCAATGATCTCCCCTTCTACGTCTCTCACCTTCGTGATTAGGTCATGAACTCCGTAGGTACCCTTGAATTGATGTCCTCATGGTAACAATGTTTCTTGAACCTTCTTTGTAGCGTAGGTGTCTTGAAACATGTTGTCAACCTTGCTATGTTGAACTTGGTTCTCACCCATGCTAGATATCTTGGATCCTCCATCTAATGCTTCCATTTGAAGTTGATTTTTGAGAACTTTCCAATGATACCTTGTACATTTAAATCCGATCTACGGATTGGGAGATATACTCTAATCTTTATTGAGCTTTTTTCTCAAAGTGTCACACACACCTTCCATCCCTTTTTTTTAAGCCTACCTCCTAGGCTCTGATACCAATGTTATATCTCTAGGGGATTTTAGCTCACAATCTCTTTGGCAGGACTATGATGGGCTAACCTCTTGCCCCAAAAGCTATGGTTGAGGGTTACTTCCTAATCCTCCCTCTTAGGATGTAGTTCAATCATATCCTAGCTATCAAGGGTGTGGTTCAAATTACCTAGAGATATAACATTGGTATCAAATCCTATGAACTAGGCTTGGGCAAGTTCGATGGAAGGCATGGGTAGTGCTTTGACGTGAGTTCTCATCTCCCGTTCCGACCTGGTTATGAGTAGATTAATCACATCCAAACATCTCTATTGTGGTTTCCAATTGGTTTTTATGTTGTGACCAATGACCAAGACAAAAGGTCTCAGTGATCATAACGGTTGAGGCAAGTAGTGCTTATGGATTTCTCATCCACCCTATGATGAAGTTGTTGTGGAATCAAAACTTTCTTGTTGCAAGCATAAAGCACTATCTCATTCATCTTCTGCATGACTTATGGATTTACTTCAGAAGAAAGTGAAAAGGACATGCAAGAAACTTCTTCAAATATCTATTGAAAGAGGATCCTTCTTTCAAACTCAAATCTAGTGAGAGAAACATTGAACCATTCTAATCTCATGAAAAAGATGAACCACCAGGATGTCTCCATTAAAGCTTGAATGAGTTCAATTCCCACAATTGCTTTCTTTTGAATGTTTTGAGGTCATTCTAGTTGGTTGTACATGAAAAAAAATAGAAGTTGTCTTCTATGCATAAAACATGCACATAGGTGCTCAAGAATCAAACACATGTCCTTGTCATCAGGAACCAACTCGGCTATCCATGCACAAAAGCAGATTTAATGCTAATGGCACCATTCACATCTAAAACTAAACAAGAGAAACGTTTCATCCTATGCATGTGCTTCACCGCACATCGTGGTTTGCTTTGTAGATTTTCTTTCTTTTACCTAGATTTAGTAGCTACAACAAAAAATGAAGATCAAAGATGCTCATGCCTCTTGCATGGGATTTGAACCTAGGTGGAAGACATCAACAAGATTGCTCTACCCAAGCCTCCTGTGGACATCAATGATAGATTTTTTTAGCGTACAAGTGATTCTGTCACCTATAATCAATGGCATGAAGTGATGGTTAGCTGGTTCATCTACCCTTTAGACCAAGAAGAGAAGACCATCAATGGAGATCCTCTATGAGCTACAATAATTGAGAATTAACTCAAATCCTCTACTAGAGAGGGTGAAAAGATACACCAATCCCGAGATCTTATATGGACCAAACGATGGACCAAGCTTAATATTTTACAAGTTATGCTTTATTTGAATACTTACTTTTCTCTTTGCTTTCATGTAGACTGCATCTAACTATTGAAGCATGGTAATCTTCACTTTTGATAATGTTTATGCGAATTTTACAAACATTAATGAAATATAAATGATCAAGCATAGATGTATTGGAGAACTCATCAAGTACGAAGAAAACTAGCATGCATCCAAAGGCTCATGCATGGAAATGAATGATTGTTTGTGCATTCCTCTTTTGAAAAGAATGCTTTCAATGCACAATACAAGCTTCATTCTTGTTAAAAAAGGATCTAGATGCACTCAATCATGTGCAATAACATGTTCATATCCTTAAAGGAATCAAAGTTAGTATGTTTGTGCATAGATGCATGAAGTGCATGTTGGTAAGCACACAAAATGCTTGAATTAATTTAGGGAATGAAGATAATATGCCAACACATGCATGCAAAGATATGAATTTGCATGTAGAAGGGCATAATTTTTTACTAAGTAGATGAATTAATGCACTTTCATGGTAGTTAGCTAAATTTTGATATTTGGGAAGATAGAAAACTAGTTAGTTGCAAAATTATGCTAGCTACAACCTTGCAACTCAAGTAACTAGTAGATCCTTTTCCATGGTGATACTTAGGTATCACATTCTTAATGAAGAGTTTTATTAAGTATAATAAATGTCTTGCTTACTAACAATAGGAAACAAGAAGAAAGTCAAGCATTGAGTTTTCTTGACATCTTGATAGTCAAGAATGCATGACTAATTACAAACATATAAACTTTTTGATGACTTTAAAGTTGAGGAGATACTTAGAGAGTCATTCAAACACATTTGGAAAGAGATTTGACACTTTTTTGTGTATTTCTCCTGCATCCAAGTAGGATGATAACTTAAGAAAATTTCCAATTTTGTATGATCATTTTCAAATGAATGCTCTCACTTGATTCCATCCAAACCAATAATGGAGATCAAACAAAAGTGATTGCACTTTAGTATTAATTGAACTTTGAAGTTCAATAGATGGATGTTAAGTTTCCAGATTGCATCTATAGTAAAAATGGAGAGTGCCAAGAAAAATATGGAAACTTTGAAATAACTCTTTCTCTTTAAAGAGTTAGAAAGTTACTTTGTGATTTCATCTAAGATATTTGCAATTTCGATATGAAACCAAGACAAGTGATCTTTAGGAAATGATATGTTAAATTACACTAGTATTTGTTGGAACATCAATCTTACACTATGCTTGAGGTGGATTGATCTACATCGAAGGCTATCGCGTCGAAAGAATATCCGTTCGAGAGTTCTTTTTCTTATGCTCATTTATTATATTTTTTTGAGAAATTGTTGATGGCTCATTTACCATTGTAAAAGCCTTGAGCTTTACACATGTAAAGGTAGAAAGACAGAGCCCAAATCCCACAAATTTGTGGTGGTTGAAGTTGTCAAGCAATCAATCACCTAAAAGTAGATCTTCACTTTTCCTAGATTGTAGGAAAGTGCATTGATTCCCTCCAACAACCATTCCCACCTTCATTTGAATTCAAATTGAACTTGTAAAAGTCGTGGAACATTCCTAGAGGCTATATAAGGACTTGAAATCACTTGTACATTACATGGAAGCAATATACATACACTTATGACCATCATTGCCTTGCTCCTTCAATTTTCTGCATCATCTTCTTCGTCAACAGTAATATTGCAGAGGCTGCTGCTCTCTCTCTAGCGCACCAAATTGAGTGCAAGACGACTCATTGGAATAAGTGTCTAGTTTATGCGTGTAAATTTTCAAAGCATTTGGTTTAGTAGATTGGGAGAAATCTGAGTTTTTTTGCCTCGGGGTCAATCTCTACGTATTCCTGAAAAATAGGAAGTACCACCGGTGAATGTCGCATTCATTCCTATAGCATAATTTGCTTATTCCTTATAATTTAATTTTGAGCATTCCATACACTTAACCCTATGTGTATCACTCCCATAAAAGGATTTTTTCTAATTGTAATCACGCTGGTCGCTATGGGCATTTGAAGTTCATTGTCTCTTCCATAGATAGTAAGTTTTTTGAGCTAGTCGATCCGCGAACCTATCTGTTTTGTATCTACTCATTCTCTTTGATGCTCCAAAGTACATAGTGAATTTCTTTGCACTTATCACATGCCTATAAGGTCTATTTGAGTCTCCATAAGCTCAAGGGCTGGTCTTGTGCCGGTTGGATTGACCAAACTTCGTCGCTACGAAACACACTTTTCTACCTTTGACAAGCTTCTCCAAGTTCTTTCAGTGGTATCAGAGCTAGATCAAGATGGGTGACGGCTTTCCCTCAATGATCGAGAAGATTGATCGACATAACTACACGGCTTGGCAAATGAGAATGGAGGCCTATTTGCAAGGTAGAAATCTTTATGGAATTGTAGGAGGTGATGAAGTTATGCCTATTCCAAGATCCTAAGGAGGACCTACACAAGAGGAGACAGATAAGCTCACACTTTGGTGTGCAAGGGATGCTCAAGTAAGGTCGTACATACTGAACTCTATCTCTGACTTTCTATTACCACATATTAGAGGATGCAAGACATCTCAAGAGACTTGGGATGCCCTCGAGAATTTCTTTTCTACTAGTACCAAAGCAAGAAAGAATCATCTTTGGAACGAGTTCAACCAAATGAAGAAGACATCTAAACAAACCATCACAGAATTTGTTACCAAGGTCAAGGAGGTTGCAGATCAGGTAGCATCCATTGGAGAGCTGATTGAAGAAGAGGTCACCATGAGGCAAATTCTCAACAACATTTGAAGTGATAAGCAATGACAATCCTTCACGACGGCTTACGATCTCATCATGAATGTGTAGACTCCAGACTTCAACATCTTTCTTGGACAACTCTTCAATCAAGAAGCCAACAATAGCATAGAGGAAGGTAACTCTTATCATGGTAATTCAACTAGTGCTCTATATGCAGGTAAGAAGGATAAGAAGCAGAAAGGCAAGAAGAAGGAAGAAGATGAAGAAGAGACTTCCCAAGCCAACTTCGCAAGCAAGAGCAAATGGAAAGGGAAGAAGAAAGGACCAAAGCAAGACAAAGCCAAAGGTCAGAATGTTCAACCTTGTGCCATATGTGATAAGACCAACCACACCACTCAGAATTGCTAGTTCAATGGGAAGACCTAGAAAGGAAGTGGAAGAGGTGGATATGGCAGCAATAGAGGCAGAGGTGGACACAACTTCAACAATAACAATAGAAGCTATAAAAGAAGGGACTACAACAATTATTCAGAAGATCAACCACATGAAGACTCATTGCTTCTTATGAATCTAAGCCACAAAGAAGGTAAAGACGATGATCATTTGTTCAACATAGATTCAGGATGTTCGAATCATGTTGCAGGCAACATTGCTCTTCTATTTGACTTGGAAAGTCCAAAGCATAGACATGAAGTGCAAACAGGGGACGACACGAAGCACAATGTGGAGAAGATTGGTAATGTCAAAGCTTCCAATGGCAAGACAAACATTCTGAGTAAGGTTCTCTATGTACCCACTATCACTAAAAACCTAATAAGTGTAGGCCAAGTAGTTGAAAAAGGCTTGCAAGTTAGGTTCACCCAACATGGAGCTTTTGTGGAAGATCCATGTCAAGGCTTCAAGAAGATAGCCCAAGGTGAGAATCATGTTAGGCTCTTTACTTTTGAAGTAGAAGAAACCAGGAACATAGCTCTATTCAACTTTGGGTCTCAAACCCTAAGTGAGCTTGAAGTGTGGCATAAGAGACTTGCTCATGTGAATGAAAGAACCTTGAAGGATATATGCAGGGATCAAAGTGTTCTAGGACTGCCGAACATATCAAAGCAACACATGATCAACAGGTGTGATGCATGTCAGATTGGGAAGGCACAAAGACAACCATTCAACCACAAAGGCTACATCCACAACAACTTATTGGACTTAGTACATACAAATGTATGGGGACCAAGTCAAGAACCTTCATTGGTAGGATCAAGGTATTATGTCTCATTTATTGACGACCATAGTAGGTGGATTGTTCTATACTTTATCAAGATTATGAAGTGCTTGATTGCTTCAAGAAGTATCTTGCACATGTGGAGAATCATACAGGTAGATCACTAAAGAAGCTCAGATCTGATGGAGGAGGAGAATACTTCTCCAAAGAGTTTGATGAGTTCTTGCAGGACAAAGGTATCAAAAGGGAAGTGACTACCAAGTACTCTCTTCAACTAAATGGAATTGCAGAGAGGAGAAACAAGACATTGGTTGGATCAGCCTGAACAATGCTCGAAGAGAAGAAGTTGCCACATTATCTATGGGCAGAAGCTATTTCAACTGCTGTGTACCTTGTCAATCGACTACCATCCAAATCACTTCAAGGTATGACTCCTTATGAAGTATGGCATGGAAGAAAACCTAGTCTTGGACATTGCAAGGTTTTTGGTTGTTTAGCTTATGTTCATGTACCATCACAAATAAGAGGTAAGCTAGATGAAAGGGCAACAAAGGTAGTGTTTATTGGATATGATTCAACTCATATGGGTTACAGGTTCTTCAATCCCTCAACCAAGCAATTCATTACAAGTAGAGATGTTGTGTTTGAAGAACACAGGTCTTGGTATGATGAAGACAAACAAAAGCTAACACTACCATATGATCTTGATTCTGACTCTCATCAATTAGGAAGCAAGCATGATACACAGGTCCAGGATCCAAGAAGTGATACAGACGATGAACAAGATGAAAGAGAAAAGGATTACAAGCTATGGAAGTCAAGAGGCAAAGCAAAGATGCAAGAGGTTAGAGAATGCTCAAAACAAGCACCTAGAAGATCAACAAGAGAGAAGAAGCAACCAGAAAGGTATGGATATGATTCCACATTTGTTACGAAGCATTCAATCTACTTGGCAAAAGACTCTATTTCAGAGGAACCCTCAACCTATGAAGAGGCAAAGGGAAATCCCAATTGGGAAAAGGCCATGAACGAAGAGATAGATGCATTGAAGGAGATGGACACTTGGGATTTGGTTCCAATGTCGTCGAATCAAAAGGTAATTGGTTGCAGATGGGTATATAAAGTTAAAAGAAATTCAGATGGATCAGTTTGCAGGTACAAGGCAAGATTAGTTGCCAAAGGATGCTCACAAACTCATGGTATAGACTATGAGGAAACATTCTCACCAGTTGCAAAGATGACTACAATCAGGACATTGATAAGTGTAGCTGCTGCAAGGAATTGGAGACTCCTCCAACTTGATGTGAAAAATGCATTCTTAAATGGTTGGATAAGTGAAGAGGTATACATGTCACAACCACCAGGTTTTGAAAACCCTAATCATCCATGTTATGTTTGTGGACTTAAGAAAGCATTGTATGGATTGAAACAAGCTCCAAGAGCTTGGAATTACAGGTTGGTTACATATCTTCAAGATCAAGGGTTTAAAGCTAGCAGCTCAGATCCTTCTCTATTCATCAAAAGGGCTCACAATGAGGTTATCTATCTATGTGTATATGTAGATGATATTATTGTGACAGGTGATGATCTAAATGGCATTCAAAGGATCAAGAGACACATGCAAGAGGAGTTCAAAATCAGTGACCTAGGTGAGCTCACATATTTCCTAGGTATGGAGGTGATATATACAGATGAAGGAATGTATTTGAATCAAAGAAGATACATTGAGGATCTTCTTCTCAAGTTCAAAATGGAGAACACTAAACCTGTAGGTACACCTTTGGAGATGAATCATAAACTAAGTGTTTATGAAGGTGAGAAAATTGAAGACATTAAAGAGTATCAAAGCTTGGTAGGTAGCTTGATATATGCTACTCATACAAGGGCAGGCATCTCATATAGTGTGGGAGTGCTTAGTCAGTTTATGCACTCACCGAGAAGACCACACATGGATGCGGCTAAGAGAGTACTTAAGTATCTCAAAGGTACAATCAGTGAAGGTATATTCTATCCTTACTCTTCAGATTTGGATACCAAAATCTATTCAGATGCAGATTGGGCAGGAGCTAAGGATGATAGAAAAAGTACATCTGGTTACTTAGCATTTGGAGGTTCGAAGCTAGTGTCATGGAGTTCCAAGAAGCAACCAACAGTTGCTTTATCTTCAACTGAAGCAGAGTACAGAGGCTTGACCATAGCAACTCAAGAGGCAATATGGTTAAAAGCATTGTATACAGATTTGGGACTCGTGAGTTCCAAACCTCACATATTTGGAGATAATGTAAGTTCCACGCATCTAGCGACAAATCCTATTTTCCATGTGAGAACCAAGCACATAGAAGTCCATTACCATTTCATCAGGGAGAAGCTCATGGCAAAGGAGATTGACATTTCTTTTGTTCCTATTGGAAAGCAAGTAGCAAATATGATGACGAAGGCACTTGATGGAATAAAGCTTTGTAGATTCAAAGCTATGGCAGGTATTCAACATATCAGAGAATGAAGACTCAAGCATACTTTAGCTTGAGGGGGAGCTCTTGGAACATCAAGCTTACACTATGCTTGAGGTGGATTTGATCTACATCGAAGGCTATCGTGCCGAAAGAATATCCGTTCGAGAGTTCTTTTTCTTATGCTCATTTATTGTATTTTATTGAGAAATTTTTGATGGTTCATTTACCGTTGTAAAAGCCTTGAGCTTTACACATGTAAAGGTAGAAAGATAGAGCCCAAATCCCACGAATTTGTGGTGGTTGAAGTTGCATTCAATCAAACAATCAATCACCTAAAAGTAGATCTTCACTTTTCCTAGATTGTAGGAAAGTGCATTGATTCCCTCCAACAACCATTCCCACCTTCATATGAATTGAAATTCAACTTGTAAAAGTCGTGGAACATTCTTAGAGGCTATATAAGGACTTGAAATCACTTGTACATTACATGGAAGCAATATACATACACTTGTGACCATCATTGTCTTGCTCCTTCAATTTTTTGCATCATCTTCTTCGTCAATAGTAATATTGTAGAGGTTGCTGCTCTCTCTCAAGAGCTCCAAATTGAGTGCAAGATGACTCATTGGAACGATATAAGTGCCTGTAAATTTTCAAATCCTTTGGGTCAGTAGATTGGGAGAAATCTGAGTTTTTCTGCCTCGGGGTCAATCTCTGCGTATTCCTGAAAAATAGGAGGGACCACCGGTGAATGTCGCATTCATTCCTATAGCATATTTTGCTTATTCCTTATACTTTTGTGCATTCCATACACACAAGCCTATGTGTATGACTTCCATAAAAGGATTGTTTCTAATTGTAATCACGCTGGTCGCTATGGGCATTTGAAGTTCATTGTCTCTTCCATAGATAGTAAGTTTTTTGAGCTAGTCGACCCGCGAACCTATCTGTTTTGTATCGACTCATTCTCCTTGATGCTCCAAAGTACATAGTGCATTTCTTTGCACTTATCACATGCCTATAAGGTCTATTTGAGTCTCCATAAGCTCAAGGGCTGGTCTTGTGCCGGTTGGCTTGACCAAACTTCATCGCTTCGAAACACACTTTTCTACCTTCGACAAGCTTCTCCAAGTTTTTTGAGTATTCTACTTCATGAATCACACCATTTTCCTATCAATTCATATTCAATGTGAACTTATCTTTTGGGAATATAAGAATTTCCATGAAATGGATCTCCATCGGTCCATGAACTTTTTCCCAAACTAGAATAAGCTCATCAGTATATTAGGATAAGTACATGTTGACTCCTTTTGAAAGATATTCTAAAGATATAAGCTATAACATGATGGGATGTTTGATCTCTTTCCAAATATATTTATCTAGAAACAAGAACATGGTCATTAAGCCTAAGTCATGGGTTAGGAAAGGGAAATAAACATCTTTAGGATATAGATATTAGCAAAGGCATTTATCTAGAAAATTACTTTCTAGAATGCTAATATAGGATCCATAAGCCTAAAGGTGATTGTAAACCACAAAGATTAAGCATGCCCAAGTTACACTCATCCAAAGGAAAGTGTGAAAAATTTTGACTATTCTAAGTATGTAATCTACAACTGTGATGATGATAATTAAGTATATGGAAGGTAAAACATAAATTTTGCATATCCTTAAAGGGATTTTGTATAGCGTAAATCCAAAAGCATGAGCAGATGCTTAGACTTAAGTAATAGAGAGATTCTTGTAAAGTCATGAGGTTGTTACTTAAGCTTCAGTAAGAAACGAGTTTGAAGACAAGAAGTGAAAAGCTCTTTCACTACAAATTGGTTGAGTATAATCAAAAGGAATTGAGTTTGTGAAATTCAAGAGCTTCGATATAATTGGTTTGCTTTTAGAAAACCCTAAAAAAAGAAGGATGGATGTTCCACCCAAAGGTTAGAACGCCTTGGACTAGAGTCCATATGGGAGGACACTCCACAATAGGTATCATAGCCTAGGAAGTAACTTTTGGCAAGGTGGATTGAAGGCATGCGTGTCGCTTATAAAGATGATCCTATAAAAGATAAGAGTGTATCTCCCCATGCCTAGGTTAGAGTTAGATGGTCTAAGATATAGTTGGAAAGCTCTCAAAATAGACTTTTCAATGGAATCACTAAATTGAGGATCCAAGATGGATGAGAGCCAAGTTCAAGAGACCAAGGTTTAGATCAAGGCAAGTCCATAGGCAAGTAGCCAAGAAGTGGAAAGGCAATGTTCAAGAGACCAAGGTTGAGAGAAAGGGATCAAGAGACCAAGGTTGCAAACAAGGTAAGCTTGTAAGCAAGTGGCCAAGAAGTGGAAAGGCAAGGTTCAAGAGACCAAGGTTGAGAGCAAGGGTTCAAGAGACCAAGGTTGAGAAGAAGAAGTTTCAAGAGACTATGCAAAGGTGAGGATATCAATTCAAGGTGAGATCAAGGATTGATCATTGACGAAAATAATATCCAAAAAGGGAAGATATTATTAGAATCAAGAAATTATAGGCAAAAGATGGTTGAACCACACCCTAAGAGAGAGGATTAGGAAGTAATCATCAACCATGACTTTTGGAGCAAGTGGTTAGCTCATCATACTCCTAGCCACTAGGTCATGGGTTCAATTCTCACATATTCTGTTTGGGAGTCAGAAGCTATGATATGAATTGTGGGAATTGAACTCATGAGCTATTGGCTAGGAGTATGATAGGCTCACCACTTTCCCCAAAAGACCTAGTTGATAATAACCTAATCCTCCCTCTTAGGGTGTGTGATTCAACCATATATTGCTAACACTATCTTCCCCTTCTATAACATTGTGCTCAATGGTAAATCCTTGATCTCCCTTTGAATTGATGTCCTCACACTTTCACATTCTCTTGAACCTTCTTGTTCTCAACCTTAATCTCTTGAGCATTGTATTTTTTCTTCTTGGCCACTTGCTTACAGGCTTGGCTTGCTCTCAACCTTGGTGTCTTAAGCCATGCCTTTCTACTTCTTGGCCGCTTGCCTATGGATTTGCCTTTCTCTCAACCTTGGTATCTTGAAACTTTCCTTTCTACTTCTTGGCCACTAGCCTATAGACCTTCCTTCCTCTCAACTTTGGTCTCTTGAACCTGACCTTTCCGCTTATTGGCCACTTGCATACATACTTGCCTTCTTTGCAACCTTAGTGTCTTGAGCCCTTGTTCTCAATCTCAGTATCTTGAACCTAGTTCTCGCCCATGGTAGGTATCTTGGATCCTCCATGGGTGAGAACTCCATGGGTGAGAACTAGATTCAAGATAGTGAGATTGAAAGGTCGTTTGGAGACCTTTGCCATCGTATCTTACATGCCTAAATCCAACCTGTAGATTGGGAGATAGACTCTATTTTTTTTGGGTTCATCTTTGAAAGTAACACATGCACTTTCCATCCACCTTGCCTAATCTCTTAGGCTCTGATCCCAATTGTGGGAATTGAACTCATGAACTACTCGATAGGAGTATGATGGGATCGCCACTTGCCCCAAAAATCCATGGTTGAGGATTACTTCATAATCCTCCCTCTTAGGGTGTGGTTCAACCATCTCTTGCTTGTCATTTCTTGATTCCAATACCATCTGCTAATTCTATTGCCAATACTAATTCTACTCCTACTCCTATGGCTATTGCTACTACTTGTATTTCTTCTTCTTCTTCTACTACTACTACTACTACTACTACTACTACTACTGCTACTGCTACTGCTACTGCTACTGCTACTGCTACTGCTACTGCTACTGCTACTGCTACTGCTACTACTACTGCTACTGCTACTGCTACTGCTACTGCTACTGCTACTGCTACTGCTACTGCTACTGCTACTGCTACTGCTACTGCTACTGCTACTGCTACTGCTACTGCTACTGCTACTGCTACTGCTACTACTACTGCTACTGCTATTGCTACTACTATTGCTACTGCTATTGCTACTGCTATTGTTGCTACTGCTACTGCTACTGCTATTGCTGCTACTGCTACTACTGCTCCTACTGCTACTGCTACTCCTACTTGTACTGCTACTACTACTGCTACTGATACTGCTATTGCTATTGCTATTGCTACTCCAATTGCCACTACTACTACTACTACTACTACTACTACTACAACTACTACTACTACTACTACTACTACTACTACTACTACTACTACTACTACTACTACTACTACTACTACTACTATTGCTATTGCTACTGCTACTGCTACTGCTACTACTAGTGCTACTTCTACTACTACTCCTATTGCTACTACTACTACTACTACTGCTGCTACTACCACTGCTAGTGTTATTGTTGTTGCTGCTACTACTGCTACTGCTACTGCTACTGCTACTGCTACTCCTACTGCTACTGTTATTGCTATTGTTATTGCTATTGCTACTGCTACTGCTAGCTACTGCTACTGCTACTACTACTGCTAGTGCTACTGCTACTACTACCGTTATTGCTACTGCTACTACAGCAGCAGCAGTAGCAGCAGCAATAGCAGTAGTAGTAGCAATAGCAGTAGCAATAGTAGTAGTAGTAGTAGTAGTAGTAGTAGTAGTAGTAGTAGTAGTAGTAGTAGTAGTAGTAGTAGTAGTAGTAGTAGTAGTAGTAGTAGTAGTAGTAGTAGTAGTAATAGCAGCAGCAGCAACAGAAGCAATAGCAGTAGTAGTAGCAGTAGCAGTAGTAGTAGTAGTAGCAGTAGCAATAGTAGTAGTAGTAGCAGTAGCAGTAGCAGTAACAGTAGTGGTAGCTATTGCAACTGCTACTGCTACTGCTACTACTGTTGCTGCTACTGCTACTGCTACTACTACTACTAATGTTGCTGCTGCTATTGTTACTACTACTACTATTGCTACTGCTACTAGTACTGCTATTGCTAGTGCTACTGCCACTCCCACTGCTACTGCTATTGCTACTGCTACTGCTACTCCTAATGCTACTGCTACTACTACTGCTACTGCTACTGCTACTGCTACTGCTGCTACTACTACTACTACTACTACTACTACTACTACTACTACTACTACTACTACTACTACTACTACTACTACTACTACTACTACAACTATTATGAAAGGGTTTGAATAGGGTGCTGAGGGGTAGATGACTTGATGTAGTGCATGTGTGTGCCTTAGAAATGGAGGTGCTAGGAAGAAATGGAGGTGCTAGGAAGAAATGGAGGGTGATAGTAAGGAGATGAGGTGCAACTCCTTGGGAGAGGGAGAGAGAGAGAGAAGAAAGATAGCCGACCAATTTAGGAGGGGGTTCTAAAATGAAGTGAGAGTCCCAAAGTCTTATTGAGTTATGTTATATAGGAACATTTTAGGGTTGGCCAAGTTCATATTGAATGTGGGCCAAAAATAGAGAATAAGTGACATAGCCTTTATAAATAGGCCAATACACATGTATACTCTATAAAGGGGTCATTTATGACTTTATCCTAACAACCTCCCACTTAAAGGCATAAATGGAACCTTTAAGCTACATGAGTCCCACCATTTGTATACATAACTGATGTTATGATTTGGGTAAGCACTCAATGAGAACATCTCTAGGGTTCTGTGATGTATGTACCTTAACCAATGTTATAAGGCCATCCTCAAGCACTTCTTGAATGAAGTGATATTGCACATCAATATGTTTTGTGCGTGCAAGGAACATGACATTCTTTGCCAAACATATGGCACTCTGGCTATCACAATCAAGCATAGGTGCTCTGTTAGGCAAACCAAACTCACTACAAAGATGAGCTAACCATATTTCTTCCTTAGAAGCCTCAATGGCTGAAATATATTCAGCCTCAGTAGTAGACAAAGCAACAATCTTTTGTAGTCTACTACACAATGATACACCACCTGCAAGAGTGAAAACATAGCCATTTTTGTGGATTTTTGTGTATCCACATCACCTACCATGTCAGAATCATAGAATCCCTTCAACTTTAAAGGGTCCTTTCCATAACAAAGGCATATGTTTTTAGTCCCTTTCAAGTACCTCATAATGGACTTTACTGGATTCCGATGCGACTTGTCTAGATTAGCCATAAATCGTCTTACAACTCCCACTACATAGGCAATGTCAGGCTTAGTAGCAACCATAGCATACATAAGTGAACCACAAGTTGAAGCTTAAGGTACACCTTGCATATCATTGATTGCTTCTTGTTTTGGGACAATCGTCCTTGGAGATTTTATCATATGGTTGTAATGGCACTCCAAGAGGCTTTGCATCAACCATGTTAAATCTTTCCAGCACCATTTCAATGTATTTTTCTTGAGATAAATAAAATATGTGCTTTTTGCTTTGCCTCCTAATCCTTACTCCAAGTACATGTTTAGGTGCCCCAAGGTCTTTCATTGAAAATGTAGATTTCAGCTACTCTTTAAGGGCATCAACAATACTCCTTTTCTTGGTAGCAATAAGCATATCATCAACATAGAGCATAAGAATGATTGGGGTGCCATCTTCACCATGTTTTGTGTACAAAAAATGATGTCAATGTTTGAGCATAAAAGCATCAAAGTTTTTGTACCATTGCCTAGAAGCTTGCTTTAGCCCATGCAAGCTTCTATTGAGCTTACATACAAGATGTTCCTTTCTAGGCATAACAAAACCTTTCGGTTATTTCACGTATAGCTCTTCCTCAACATGATCATGCAACAAAGTTGTATGTACATTCATTTGGTCTAGCTCTAAATCAAGAGCAGCCACTAATGCAAAAAGTACCTGCAAAGTGGTCATCTTCACTATAGGAGAAAACACTTCTTTGAAATCTATGCCCTTAGTTTGAGCATATCCTTTTGCAAACACCCTTGCTTTATACTTGGGTTTCTCATCAACATTTTTTATTCTATATACCCATTTGTTAGGAATAGCTTTCCTTCCTTTGGGCAATTCAACCAAATCCCAAGTGCTATTAGAATGCAAAGCTTTAATTTCTTCCTACATAGAAAGCTCCCACTTGTTGTGCTCTCATGCTTTTGCCTCTCTATATGTAAGAGGTTCTCACTCATCAATCAACATAATATAGTGCAATGAGGGGTCATATCTACTCACATTGCACCTAGTAAGAATAGATCATCTCACCCAATGATCCTCATTCTCTAGTAATGGGTTCACATCATGTGGTATAATAAAATCATCATTTACATGTTACTATATATCATTTCCAACATCCTTTTAAGCGTTATTTTGTGGTTGCATATGCCCTTTAGGAGCCTTTTCTTGTTGTCCAACATCATCTAGCTCAAAAACCACTAGATTATCTATATTTTCAGCCATATGTGGTGCATGTTGAGGGTCTAAAATAGGCGTAACATGTGGATGGCCTTGCTGAAATGTTACCTTTTTATGGTCATGTTTTGATGCAACATTGTTTTGTAGCAGCCTTGCCTCATTAAAAACAACATCCCGGAAGCATATGACTCTTTTCTGCTGAAGTTACCATATTCTATAACCCATTTCACCTTCTTCACCATATCTCATGAAGAGGCCTTTAATGGATTTGGCATCAAGTTTACTCCTCAACTCAAGTCTTATGTGTAGAAAAGCTTCATAACCAAAGATGCGTAAGTGATCATATGAAGTAGGTTTGCCTGACCAAACTTCTTTTGGGATTTCATCAGCTTTCAAGGACATGTGAGGGGATCGATTGCATATATGTATTGTAGTTGTAAGAGCCTCTCCCCAGAAAAAATGAGGGAGGTTAGATGTGGATCGCATGCATCTCACCCTCTCACAAAGAGTCTGATTATACCTTTCAGCCACACCATTAGAAGAGGGGCTGTATGGAACAATAAGCTTTTGTGCCTAAAGTTTCACAAAACGTTTTGAATGCAGCACTTGTGAACTCACCCCCATTATCCTACGTAAGCATTTCAACTTTCTACTTGTTTGGGTAGTCAGAAATGCATGAAATTTCTTAAATGCAGCAAACACTTTGTCTTTTGATTTGAGTAGTTGCACCCAAATCCTCCTAAAAAAATAATCAAGGAAAGAAATAAAATATAAAGCAGTCCCCATAGATTTGTTGGGCATGCTACATACATTAGAATGGATATGAGACACACCAAGGTAATAGGAATTTTTCACTTGCTTTCCATATTTTCAATCATTACAAAAATGTAGCTTAGTGCCTTAAACATTAAGCTTCTTCAAGCTACAAAGTTTGGATAGACCCTTTTGGCTCATATGGCCAAGTCTTTTATGCCACAATTCCATATGAGAATTAATCTCAACCAATGCAATGAATTTGCCAAACAAGTCCTTTCCATTCAAGTGATACAGAGTTCCCCTTTTCATGCCTTTAACAATGAGCCATGACCCTTTGGTCATCTTCCATGACCCTCTTTCAAATATAACCATGCATATCCATTTTCCCAATAGCAGCAAACTCTTCTTGATTCCTAGAACATATCTTACATTATGCAGGGTGAGCTCATTTCTGCCTTTAGTGTTCCCCATTTCGAACTTAAGAAGTAGATCCTGAATGTATCTTCTCTAAGTCAAAGACATTCCTTCATATGTGTAAATGACCTACATACCTAGGAAGAATGTGAGCTCACCTAAATCACTGATTTTGAACTCCTCTTGCATGTGTCTCTTGATCCTTTGAATGCCATTCACATCATCACCTATCACAATTATGTCATCTACATATGCACATAGGTAGATAACATCATTGTGATCCCTTTTGATGAATAGAGAAGGATCTAATTTGCTAGCTTTGAACCCTTGATCTTGAAGGTATGTAATCAACCTATAATTCCAAGCTCTAGGAGCTTGTTTGAATCCATAGAATGCGTTCTTAAGTCTACAAACATAAGATGCATGATTAGGGTTTTAAAAACCTAGAGGTTGTAACATGTATACCTTTTCACTTATCCAACCACTTAGAAATGCATTTTTTCATCAAGTTGGAGGAGTCTCAAATTTCATGTAGTAGCTACACTTATCAATAGTCTGATTGTAGTTGTCTTTGCAACTACTGACAATGTTTCCTCATAGTTTATACCATGCATTTGTGAGCATCCTTTTACAACTAATCTTGCCTTTCACCTGCATATTGATCAATCTAAATTTCTTTTTATTTTATATACCCATCTACAACCAATTAACTTTTGATTGGGTGACATTAACCCAAGTGTCCATCTCCTTCAAAGCATCTATTTCTTCTTTCATAGCCTTCTCCCAATTAGGGTTTCTCTTTGCCTCATTGTAGGTTGAGGATTCTTCTGAAATTGAGTCTTTTTCCAAGTGGATTGAATGCTTTCTAACAAATGTGGAATCATATCCATACCTTTCTAGTTGTTTCTTCTCCCTTGTTGATCTTCTAGGGGCTTGCTTGGATTATTCTCCACACTCCTGCATATTTGCTCTGAATCTTGAATTCCATAGTTTGTAATCATTTTCCCTTTCATCTTGTCATCATCTATATCACTTCTTGGATCTTGGATTGTATATCATGGTTGCTTCCTCGTTGATGAGGATTAGAATCAAGATCATATGGTAGAGTTACCTTTTGTTTGTATTCATCATACCAAAACCTATGTTCTTCAAACACAACATCCCTACTTGTAGTGAATTGCCTTGTTGAAGGATTGTAGAACTTGTAACCCATTTGAGTTAGGTCATATCCTATAAACACTATGTTTGTTGACCTTTCATCTAGCTTACCTCTTATGTATGATGGTACATGAACATAAAGTAAACAACCAAACACCATGCAATGTCAAAGACTAGGTTTTCTTCCATGCCACTTCATAAGGAGTCATACCTTGACGTGATTTGGATGGTAATCTATTTACAAAGTAGACAATAGATGAAATAACCTCTACCCATAGATAATGTGGCAATCACTTCTCTTCAAGCATTGTTCTAGCTAATCCAACCAATACCTTGTTTCTTCTTTCTGAAATTTCATTTAGTTTAGGAGAGTACCTAGTAATCGCTTCCTTCTTGATAACTTTATCCTACAAGAACTCATCAAATTCCTTGGAGAATTATTCTCCCCCTCCATCAGATCTAAGCTTCTCAAGTGATCTACCTGTACGGTTCTCCACATGTGCTATGTACTTTTTGAACCAATGAAACAATTCATTCTTAATTTTGATAAAGTACAAAATAGTCCATCTCTTATGTTCATCAATAAATGAAAAATAGTACCTTGATTTTGTCAATGAAGATTCTTGACTTGGTCCCCACACATCAGTGTGTAATAAGTCCAAAAAAGTGTTATGGATGTAGCTTTTGTGGTTGAATGGTTGTCATTGTGCCTTCCCAATGTGACCTGCATCACATCTATTGATCATGTGTTGCTTTGATATGCCTCGGAGCCCTAGAACACTTTGATGCCTTCATACATCCTTCAAGGTTCTTTAAATCACATGAGCAAGTCTCTTGTGCCACACTTTAAGCTCACTTAGGGTTTGAGTCCCAAAGTGGAATAGAGCAATGTTCTTGGTTTCTCTTATTTCAATAGTAAAGAGCCTTCTATGCTTCTCACCTCTAGCTATCTTCTTGAATCCTTGACATGGATCTTCCACAATAGCTCCATGTTTGGTGAACCTAACTTGCAATCCTTTTCCAACTATCTAGCCTACATGTATTAGGATCTTAGTGGTAGTGGGTACATAGAGAACCTTACTAAGAATGTTTATCTTGCCATTGGGAGCTTTGAAATTATCAATCTTATCCACATTGTGGTTAGTATCATCCCTTGTTTGTACTTCTTATCTATGCTTTGGACTTTCAAAGTCACATAGAAGATTAATGTTGTCTACAACATGGTTTGAACATCCTGAATCTATGTAGAAGAAATGGTCATCTTCTTTACCTTCTTTGTGGCTTAGATTTATTAGAAGCAATGAGTCCTCATGTGGTTGATCTTCTGAATAATTCTTGAAGTCCCTTCTATTATGGCTTCTATTTTTTTTTGTTGAAGCTGTGTCCACCTCTCCCTCTAGTGTTTCCATATCCATCTCTTCCACTTCCTTTCTAGGTCTTTCCATTGAACAAACAATTATGAGTGGTGTGGTTGGTCTTATCACATATGACACAAGGTTGAACATTCAAGCCTTTGATTTTGTCATGCTTTGGTCCTTTCTTCTTCCCTTTCAACTTTCTCTTGCTTGCAAAGTTGGTTTGAGAAGTCTCCTCTTCATCCTCTTCCTTAATCTTGCCTTTTAATTTCTTTTCCTTCTTATCTACATATAGGGCACTAGTTGAATTACCATGATATGAGTTATCTTCATTTATTTTGGCCTCTTGATTGAAGATTTGTCTAAGAAAGATATT